>JAODFW020955666.1:0-10727 GCA_027575235.2 Palythoa mutuki
GGGCTGTTATGTATTCAGAAGGAGGAGGAGGGAAGGGGGCTGTTATGTATTCAGAAGGAGGAGGGATCATTATTGTAAGGGATCATGGGTCTGTAATTTGTGGAGGGGGGCTACTTGAAGATAACTACAGTACCACCCTAACACGACTTGCTGGGACTCTAGACGTTACAGTAGATTTGAGCAGATCGTTACGGTAGCTTGTAGGTGTAATACTGAGTTGTAACTGGGTGAAATTACAATCAGGATGTCCTCAGGCAAAAAGGATCAGAAGGATGGGGGTTAGTAATTTTCCTGTTGATCAGTACGAATCAATGACCATTTTTATGTGGCTTTGAAACTAAGTTGAAGTAAAGCTAGTTTGAGGGTTTGAAGGTAAGCTTTTCTTAAATGGACCTAACAGAATTTGATATTTTTAAAAAAATTTCTTTGCTAAATCTCTTAAAATGATACCCCAAACACATTCTTATGTAGTCTAGTGACATTTTAGCAGAGAGCCAAAATTAAATCATGAAAATGACAATCACTGTTTACCATTCACAGAGCCCAAGCAGGTTACGTCTTGCTCTTAACTCAGCCAATGAGAATCCCAATTTGACCGACAACTGGGATGATGCTGAAGGATACTACCGTAAGTGGAGACTCCTTATGCAATATAAAAATAATTGCCAACGAGCCAGCCGAGCGAAGACGCGAGGCTGGCGAGGTGGCAGCATTATAGAGCCATGCGAGGTATTGATATAGGCGTAAAAAATCTCGAGTGATTCGGAGGGATGTAAGTAATGTAAGATTTTATGATGTAATGTCCTTCAATGGACCAATCATGGTGTGTTAACTTAGAATGGACCAATCATAGTGCATCACCCTTGTAATGTCGTGGCAGCATGGTTATCTGAGTCAGTACACAGTTGGCTCAACTGCATTCGCATCTGGTTGAGGTGTCCGCGTGGTGGAAAGAAGGGGTTTATCGAGTTAAGAAATGTTTTTTTAGCGTGCTTTTTAAGTTTTATTTGTTCTGAAAGCCACGATAAGTGGATGTACTTTAGTTAAGTACCATTTGGGGAAATTGATCGAGCTAATAAGCTCAACCATCGGTCAGGGAACCTCAAGATTTGTCAACTCGATCTGGCCGGCGTGCCAAACTCTGCATGCGTGGCAAAACGGTCAAATCGTTAAACAGTTGGGCGAGCAATAGAGCAATCAAAATAACTGATAAAGACGATAAAACACTAAATTTAGTCAAAGACAAACTCAAAAGGCCAGCGAGCTACCCTGGGTACCAGAGGCAAACTCACTCCTAGAATAATAAAAAATATACGCCGGCGAAACGAGCATGATATGGCCTTTCGTTCGCTTCGCTCACTTCAGGCCTCACGCTCGTTTCGCCGTATATTTTAGAAGCGAATTTGCCTCTGGCACCCAGGGTACCAGCGAGCCAAGCGTTGAAAGAAAATTGTATACCAATTCAAAATATTAGAATTTGAGAGCACGTTCCTCCGTTGTCGCGTTGTCACGTGTTTTTCAAACCAGAGTTGTTATTGTTTATGTTGTTATTTTTTCACAATCATACTACCATCCATGATTTGTCTAACTTTGGGAGTTTGTGTCAAAATATCAGTGTCGTTGTTTTCAAATTCAAAGGCAGATATTTGTCAAGGCGCATGACTTATCCTTCTAATCAGGTAGTTTTAATCCTTTCGTCATTTCGAACAAGGAAGCGCACATAGTGAATGGAAATAACAATAGAGGATCTGTTAAAGTCATGGACGAGAACGAGTATGCGATATGTGAAAATATTTGTGCGCACGAGGGGTGAAATGTTAGAAATAATTATTGTTTAACAAGTGTAGGGAAATTCTCTTGTGCAGTCGATTGTTTTCTCGAACTATGTTTTTTAGTTTTCAGAAATCATCTTCAAAACATTACATGCAATGAATTTTTCGTGTTACTTATAATGAGTTATGCATTCAAAGACAACAAAGAAACATTTCCATCGCAATTTGATAGTGCAAGGAATGGATCAATTCATTTACAGAAATGGGCTATTTTAAAAAAACATGCAAGACTTTCACAATTCAATTAAATTTAATTATAAGTGTGAAGTTTACCATGAGGCTTGGCCATTATCAATAAAAAAAAGGAAAAAAAAGAAAACTCCTTATATCTGCTCAAAGTGTTTACGTGACAAAAATGATGTGAAAAAATTTTCATCTCGAAATAATATGATCCCCTCACAAGTACCAAAAGAACTACAGGATTTGAGGCAATTAGAGGAAATGCTGATAGCAAGAGTTCTACTGAAATCCCATTACAGAACGGACTAATGTCTGAAGAGTAAATACTACAATATACTGAATGGGAAGGAACAAGACCTTCTCTAAAATTATTTCGAATTAAAAGGTATATTAATGAGAAAAGATAATGGGTAATGTTGTAATTGTGCAAGCTTCCATTTGCTCGTTGGCACTGTACCGGTAGGTATAACTAGTATATATTTATTCATTCTCGTTCCGTCTTGGAACATATTGAAGTTTGCATACATTGTGGAATTACGTGTTGTATAAATCTTCGAACTCTCATTTGCTTCCAGAGCTGAAAGTACACACTTGATATTGAGTAGTATAAGCGAACATCGCCAGTGTCTTTTCGTGTAGGCGGGCCAAGGCTGGAGCACGTAAACAAGGTGTGGGGAAGTGACTCGTGACAAATCACAGGCATCCCAAGCTCGGTAGTTGGTCTAATATTAAAATTTTAAATTTTAAAATAGGAAGATTTTTCCACAGTCCATTGTTTTTCCGTCCAATTGGAGATCAATTGCAAGGTCGAAATTTCAATTTCAATAAAACAGCTGGAGCTACAGTCATCACTGATCTAAGAGTTTTTTCCTAGTTTATTCACAATTCTTTTGAATTTCAGAAGTCGATTGTTTCAGTTATCTGTATTCGATGATCAAGCTGAAAACTTGAATTACACAAACACTCAATTTCAGTATTGTGATCACTGATTTGCGAAAGGTTTTCAATTTAATCTTTGACATTTTGCCTAGCTTATAAAGTGAACAGATTACTAAGAACCAGGGAACTGCTTTTTCCTTTGGTGAAGAAGAAGAAGGTCTTCGCGTTTGACTTGAGGAGGGATTTTATAGGAAAGAGTATTTTGTTTGGAAGACTTGGAAAAGTTTTTGAAAATATTTCCTCCTACACAAGAAACTACTGCGCCTGTGTCCAAATTAAATTCCGCTGAGAAATGAGTATGGGGCAGGGCTAATCTAGAGGAGTTCGATACACTTTTAATTTACTCTTTCTTATTAATACTGATATCAAATTTATCATACTTAAATTCCGATGCTCCCCTCCCCTTAAACCAAAAATCTTTCCATCATAGAAATAAATGCTGTTTAGCAGGGACTTAGCTGTGCTTTTCCCTAACAATCTATTCCTCCAAAACAACCCTTCGTCTTCATCAGACACTGCCTCTTTCTCCTCTCTCTTCGTCTGAAGTGCCACATCAGCACGTGTGCAGTCTTTCATTTCAGCGTCCAGTATACGGCGAAATATTTGGAACCTTTAAAATACAGTAAAACAGTTATTTGTTTACAAAGTCAAAGTCAAAGACTAACACTCGTCACTTTAATACGTACATGCCCTACCTCTTGTCCTTATAATCCAAGGGATTTAATGCGCACGCGCCCTTTACATCCTCCAGATGTCTCTTCAGACCGCATACGATTCCGTACAGCGTACGACCAGGATACCGACCGCCCTTCTTATTTGCCACCTCCTGAATAAATTTAGCAAGCCAGAAATTCAATGAAACGGCATCCATCTCCTCCACATTGTCCTCGACATTACAAACGAGATGAAAGTCGTAATCTTTAAAAATGCTTCCAACTTCCGAATCCGGAAATTTAAATTTTCTCGTCCTTTGCCATTGTCGAAATATTTCAACCGCCCATTTATCTTTGTACTTTTGTGTTCCTTGGTTTAGCTTCACTGACTAAAGAAGACTCTTGTTCGACTGTTCTAGGAGATCTAAAACGGGAGCTAGCTGTGCTTCCATCCATCGCTCAGTTCTAAGCACATGCGAAAATGTCTTCCACAAAAAAAAGTCTCAGATACCGGCAGGCCAATTTTGAATAAATTACATACTAATTTTGTAAAAAAAATAAAAACGCATATATTACAAAAACACAACAATACTTACTTTGAGAAGCCATATCAAAAACTCGTGCTTCGTGTTTTGTCACCTAATCCAAACACCTAGAAAACAATAAAGCCCTCGGGGCTTCGCCCATCGGGACTTCATTATTTTCTCGGTGTTTGGAACGGGTGATGAAACACTCGCACTAGTTTTTGATATATTATTTCAAAAACGATTGAAAACCGGGAACTGTAGACACCATATTGGATCGCACAGACACTATCTACAGTATCTATCACCTGTTATATAATAACCCAAATGATTCTCCCATTTTGATTGGTTCTCGTGTATGACCTATTACAAGACAGACGCACGATGACGTCACCATTACAAAGTTTTTATTTTTTATTATATAAAACAAATAGATTCCAAGTTTTTGTGCGACTGTTCAGTAATAGAACATAGAGGACGACAAACTGTTGTCAGAACATCAGTGACACACTTGGCTGTCGCCTCGTGTGCAACATTTTTGTTTTTTACCACAGTTTGACGTCATCTATGATCTATTACTGAACAGATGCACGCCAGCATGGAATCTATTTGTTAAATAGATGGCGAGTACCGTAGCCAATTAGATTACAGCATTAATTTGCGATAGATAGTGACTACATTTCAATTAAATGCAATTAGATTGTAACCGGTCAGAAAATATTTTATTTCTTTTAAAAAGTAGAACTAGATCTGAAATTCAAGAATATGTTTTACAAATCTTTAATTAGTTTTAGCTCAAAAATTAATAAATACATTTTTTTCTAAGTGCCCTTTTACGCACAATTATCAGGTTTATCAAAACAAGTTATGATAGACAGTGATGGTGCGTTAGTATTTACACAATCAATGGTAAAGAAAATGTTATTTGAGTTCCTGCATCTTTTAGGTTTACAGTTGGTTGTCGTTTTACAAATCATTGTACCACACTTTCCAGTAGACTCGACACAACTATTTCTTTTTTCAACGATTTCCTTGCGACTAAACATTCTGTACGATCTGTACATGTTGGGAAGAATCCTTGGATTTAATTCGGCTCCAAATTCGTAATCCCGGCGGTATGAATGCGTCAGTGCCAACAAAGACAAGGTAATGATGATTGCAGGCTGAAACAAGATAACGAGAAAAATATTACGTTTTATAATCAAATGATTTTCTTGTGGTCGTCTTCGTCCATGCAACTAGGCCTAATCTAGGACCCAAAGTCGCCGTTACTTTGGGCGACTCAAGGCGACTTTGCGCAACCTAAGGCGACTTAAGAAGAAAGTAGACAAAAAACCACTGCGTCTTTGTGCGATTTAAGGCAACTTTGTGCGACTTTAGGCAACTTTGCGCGACTTAAGGCGACTTTGCGTAACCTAAGGCGACTTAAGAAGAAAGTAGACAAAAAACCACTGCGTCTTTGTGCGACTTAAGGCAACTTTGTGCGACTTTGCGCAACTTAAGGTGACGTAAGAAGAAAGTAGACAAAAAATCACTGCGTCTTTGTGCAACTTAAAGCAACTTTGTGCGACTTTAGGGGACTTTGCGCGACTTAAGGCGACATTGGGTCCCAGAGTAGGGCTGATTTTAGTACCATAAGGCCATCCCCATTTGTTTTTATGTTTACAGTCGTTTTCGAGTAATAATATTTGGTCAGTCAGGTAAAAAAAAGGAAAAAAGAAATCGACTATTTAGTCTTTCGCGTGCGTAAACAGTTTACGTTTTGATTTTACAGTGCACTGCTTACATTTCCTCCCGATGATGGTAGTAACACGTCCACTTCCCACTTTCGCAGAGCTGCGAGATTGGTTCCCGATGATTCTGCTGTATTCTCTTGGACATGTTGCGTATAGAAATTATAATTTACTGGGGCCATAAAATAAAATCAGCTTTTATCAGCGTGTTATTTACATACATTAATAACTGTTTCATTTTTTTATAAGTTTCAAAAATTTTGGGTCGGTCGGACGACTCAGTGTGAACATAAAAATAAGTGGGATGGACTAAACGAAGCTTCGATCATTACAGTGAGCACAAAGCAGGATAATTCTGTTACAGCGGTATATTAACTCCGGGTTCATATATACAGTGGGCAGTACAAATCAGGATGTTCCTGTTACAGCGGTACGTTGACTCAGGAAACATCCAAAAAAATGCAATATCTTTTCAACGACCAAAGTTATATTTCAAGATCCAGTCCAGCTACCAGACATGTAATCTTACGTCAATACGTGTAACAGCTTGTACGCTTTTTTGGGTGTCAAAGATGACCTCACATGATTGTAAAAGAGTGTAGAGCTTTTATACATAAAAAAAATTATAAATGATACGACCTAACTGCAGTTCAAGTTAAAAAGTTTTTCTTCAAAAGTTAAACTCGTATTTTTCTTCCCATACCGGCCCTATTATACATAGCTATATTACATTCCCCTGACGGAGGGAAATCACGAGAACAAAGTTTTGGAATTATAGCAAAACTCTACAATGTTCTTATCCAACTGGAAAAAAAATCAAGAACGTTTTAAGGTCTTAAACAAAAATTCAAAGACTTTTTAAGGAAAAATGTAATTTATGGCCTTTTCAAGAACTCCTAGAGTTCAACAGTGCGAACCCTGTGACTGTGGGCATAACGGATAAATAATAACTTAAGAGGGTTTTTAGAGGTTTATCTTTTGGTTGTTAGTCAAACTTAAGTCCTGGAACACAACTAGTTTGACGGTTTACAAGCAACAAAAGTTTTAAAAACATTTAGGTTGGTAGCCTTCATCAGAATGATAATTCAATTTAAGCAAAGCAGTTAATCCACTAATATATCGCCACTGTCCTATCGCCTACAATAGAACAATAACTCACTCGCCCCTAATATACCGCCACTGTCCTATCACGTACAATAGAACAATAACTCACTCGCCCCTAATATACCGCCACTGTCCTATCACCTACAGCAGAACAATAACTCACTCGCCCCTAATATACCGCCACTGTCCTATCACCTACAATAGAACAATAACTCACTCGCCCCTAATATACCGCCACTGTCCTATCACCTACAACAGAACAATAACTCACTAGCTCACGCATTTTTACTGCATCAAAAATCTTCTTATAGTTTTAAATTATCATACTGTCGAAGGCTACCAAAACTGCAGCCGAAGCGTAAATGTGTTTTAAATTTTTATTGCGTGCAACAACTCTCGAAAGTTGTTTTTTGAAGTTATCCTCAGAAATTGTAAATAACGGAGCTTCTGCAACTCGCTTTTCTGCAGTTTCAGATTGTCCATTGGTGATTCAGATTCAACCGAGTAAAATTTTATTTCTGTTAAAATATCTCATTTTAAACCATGATAAACTGAAGTATAAAATTATCAAAAGAAACCGACGAGAAAACTGTTCGTTAGGCCCAGTTCAAACGTCCAACTTCACATGCGGCATGTAATGCAAATGAACTAGAACAAAGAATTTGCTTCTCGGCATTTATAGATTCCGCACATGTAAAGTTCGCCGTTTGAAACTAGCATAAGACTCGCATACGACTTCCAGCCTTCACTTGACTGGTAGGAAAGAAATTATACGTTGTTTACGGTAGATTTTTCTATGTCCGTGAAATACTAAAAAATAAATAATAACTCTAAAACTTAAGCTGTTAAAAAATGATTTAAACTAAAGCAGAAATGTTGCAAACGACCAAAAACCTTGTCACCAAATAATAGATGTTAATATACCTCTATAACCACATACCTCAAATTCAATAATACTTTCAGTATTCAACACTACAATTTCTACACCAAGTAAAGTTTTCAACTTCTACAGTAAAACAATACCGACACTACAGTATCCCTAAATATTTATTCGTTTGTTCCTTAATGACTCTAAAGGTCTATTTGTCGTGTTTACCGGTGAGAAGAAAGAGGGACGGCTCATCTGGGTTGTTGGCAGTTTGGAACTCATCCCTCAGTCGAAACCTCCAACACTCCTCAAGGTCAAGTCTGACAACTTCCTGCCTGAGTTTGTTACGGTCTTTGCACACAAGACAAAGCCTTGCACCGGAAGTGAACTGAAACTGTTGAAGGAACTGCGCCGTCACTTTCTGTTCACAGAAAAACAATAAGAGCCCGCTGTATTTGGTCGTTGGTTTCTCAGCGGTCTTGGAACGTGATTTGCGCTCATCATCTGCCAGCCGGGAGCTAACGTACTCCACCGTGATTTTAGGGCCCAGATTCACGTAGCAGTCGATCACAAGAACGGGGTTGTTAGACTTGCCAGCAGAGGTCGGAAAAAGCCGGCTTGAGCCCGCGTTCGCTAAGTACAGTTCAAGCAAATAGTGGGCGGGAACTGAAAAGAAGTGTGTGTCCTCACGATCGGGCGCGTTCACCAACTTGCTGTACTCGCTGGGTTCGACTAGTTTCGGGGGCTGGGCCGAGTCCTCAGTGCCGCTGGCGAGTTGGAGCCTGAACACCGTCTTACCACCGGTGGGGATAAACTTCTTAAGGAAAGCGTAGTGGTTCAGGCGGCAGGTCACAATGCCAACACTTTCCACTCTCAAGCTAAAATCGATATTCTCATAGATGTATCTTGAGCTGTCGTACTGAACATCCTGTAGCAAGGATACGTTAAGGAGGATAAATGAGTTGAGGATACTGCGTGCAAATGAAACCTTCTGAAGGGGAGCTGTACACTTGCTGCTGTACTGCCTCACACCCAGCAGGCCAAAACTCAACAGGTTCGGGATAGACTCGATATCTTCAAGGACTCGGGAAAGAGGTGTGTATCTGTTTTTTAACTTCGTGTCACTTTCCTCTTCCTCATTTGGCCTGGAAGGAATTGAAACAAAATGATATTTAAAGACTTGTCTTTGATGCAGTACAACATGACAGTAGAGAAAGTTGTGAACTTGAAGTTAAGATATATTAATAAATATCCCGTTAGCTCTAATCATATCTTTCCCAAATAAACTACAAAGGCATTCACTCAGTCTTAGTCAGAGTTCACAGCTCCACTCAGTAAATACCGTCTGGTCCACATAAGCACAATTTCCTACTCAAGGCCGCCACAAGTCTCCTTACGATACTTACTTCATACTTCCCTGTAGAAGGTTCTGCCACATTACACACGAGTCATCCATCATCAAAATAAAAGGCCACACATCTTCTCCCAATTTCCTTTCAATACCGTGCCGCTTTCGTTCTGCCAAATAATTCTCAGTCGCAAATTCCTACGAAAAAAAAAGCCATTTGTTTTAATATATGTAGCACCTTCTTAAATAAACGTTTTCAGCACTTTTTTGTCTGAATGTCATATTCCGCCTGGTTAAAATGTTTAAAAATATTTCGGTAAAATCTTTTGATAGATTTTAAAATAAAACTACGTTTTCGAACATTTAGCTCATCATCAGAGTTAAAAATCTAAGAACTGCTTTTGTTTATATTACCTTTTTAGGTGATATCTATGTCCTTGGGGAATAGGGCAACTTCAAAAGGCCCAACTCGTTTATTCAAATTTGGTTTATAGACTACAACATGGAACGCTTCAATGGTTGACTATTGTTAGTATTTTCCATTCAAAGGTGTCATCGGGGTTCCGTTTAAATGTTTCGCCGGTTCACGTTGTTTGGGAACATTTCAAAAGTGCTTATTTCATCAAACTTCAAATTCCTCCCATATTCTCCAATATAATTTTCCGCCAGTCGCATGTTCCCTGGTATATGACACCAAGGAGGGGTGGAGGTCATGGGACGAGGCGCGGATCAAAGCGGCAGACAGGAAAGAGTGGAAGAACCTTGTGATGGTCCTATGTGCCACCTAGGCATTAAAATGATCCGATGATGATGATATGACACCAGAAGGATAAATGTTGACTTTTTGAATGAAAATAGACTCACTTTTTCCAGTTTGCCAGACTGTATAGAAGTTGACCCACAATGTTGTATTTATTTAGTTTCGTGATAAATTTTCCGCTCTCATTCTCATTCGTTTGGCAGAATAGCAATCAAATTCCAATTTTCAAACGTTCTTCAAACCAGTGGACTGGGATAATCAATTCATCTTCATCGGGTTTATTGAAATATTCGATTATCAACTGCACAAACGTAGCTAGGTATCCACACGTGACGAATGAGTGATTGATCGATTTGACTTCTTCCCAATTTGTGGATATACGCCTTGCTCGATGCAGTGCTAGTGCTCCTATGAGTAATGACTGTGTTTCGTTTCCATCTTTTTTGTGTTGACCATTTTTCCCAGTTTCTTGTACACTCTCAGTCTCTGGTAGTGAATTTCCTATCCTTGTGTTTAATAGCTGTGTCAAGGAAATGTTTTGGGTTTACTTCTACTGTAAACTTAATGTTGTGATAGTAGTTATTCAGGTCCTCCAACAGGATGTATAATGATAACAGGGGAACGAACCGGGGACCTCAGTGTTGTGATAGTAGTTATTCAGGTTCTCCAACAGGATGTATAATGATAACAGGGGAACGAACCGGGACCTCAGTGTTGTGATAGTAGTTATTCAGGTTCTCCAACAGGATGTATAATGATAACAGGGGAACCAACCGGGGCCTCAGG
>JAODFW020955770.1:0-10727 GCA_027575235.2 Palythoa mutuki
GTTTATTTATTTTTGCCTGTTTCGTGACAAATAGAATGGTCCCAAGTCATGTGATTTTGTTTTTCTTTCCCTCTGAACTGTTAACGGAATAAAGTGTTAGGTTAATTGGGGTGTTAATAAGAATCGAGCTATATGTCGCAGCAAAACCACTAACATTTTGTAAAATAGTTTTAAAAAACGAAATCCTTTTACGACCCTAATTATCAGTGACTTATTGGAGCCGGTACCTATGTCCGTATCGTGGAAAATTGTTCCCCGTGTAACAGATCACCGGGGACGATTTTCTGCGATACACTGGGCCCGTACAACATGTTGGGAGTTTTTGAATTGCCGGTTTGAAAAAACAGTCATCCAAATTTACAACAATTGTCGGAGCCGGAATGTGAACCCGGTACCTCGTGGCTCGGAGGAATAGATCTTAAACCTACGTCATGAATTTCGATCTCCAGTAAGCGTACGAACCCGTCAACTAAAATTTTCTAAAGGTTTATCAACTTTTATTAACTGCTTATATATCCAAAAGTCTCTACTATCAGATATATTTAGCCAAGATTTTAGACTGGACAACGTCGCGTAGATGATCTTTCAGCAACCATTAGCATTTATTAATAATACATTCTCGCTGTGGATTTCGTTCAAGATTTCTTGAGGCTAAATCACCAGTTACAAACAACACACACACTATGAGGATATTCTAAGTCTGTTGTTTTTACTAACACCGGCATGTCTAAAGCTGAGCTCTGTCTCTTTGCTTCGCCATAAATTGACAGTGCGTGATTATGAACCGCAATTAAGGTGGTCTGAAGAAAAAGTAAACTATGAGTACTATGCGCATTGACATGGAGGAAAGTTGCCCACAGTAGAAAAGTTATTCCCTTCTCCAGTCACTCTGGGCAGTTAAGTATTTTTACATTTCTTTGAATACAAATTTCGCGTCCATTCGTTTACCTTGGCGGGACTTTTGGGTAACCAGCCTCTCCGGGTGATTAGCTTTCGAGTGTAGGGATGACCTTCTACCCGCAGCATAAAACACTGGCTCGCCATCGTCTGTCCGCGTCAACACAGCAAGGAGCAGAATAAGACAGCGTGCCCAAGTGCTAATTTCAAAGTCGGCTGACTTAGTTGTGCGGAGAACCGCTCTTGCGATTTAGGATCTCGCTAAAGCTACCAGTTTGTTGGGAAGGTAACTCTTTTATCGGATCAAATTTATTCTGTATTACTAGAACCGAGCCGTTTATCAATAAACAATGTTTTTAGCATTGCCACCAAACACATGAATGGCTGCATTATGGTATTTCTTTCTAAACAAAATTGTTTCTGCCTCTTCCTTCGCCAACACCTCGGCCATGTTTGCACAACGCCGCCATAGTTTGGCTCTTCTTCCCATCCGCGATGTTCCTTTCTTATCTAGCTCTTCTGCCATCTGAAGCTGTTTGATCTTGTTCTCAACCGCCTGCTCTATGTTGTGCTTTAGAGGAATACAATAAAATGGTATTACTTTTCAACTCATACTGTTAAGGTAAGTCGAAACAACAGAATCAGTATTACAGTACTATACAATACAATGCAATGCAATACAATACAGTGTAGCTCAGTGCAGTGCAGTGCAATGTAATGCAATACAAAACAATGCAGTGTAGTTTAGTGCAGTGCAATGCAATGCAATACAAACAATACAGTGCAGTTCAGTACAGTGCAATGAAATGCAATGCAATACAATACAGTGTAGTACAGTGCAGTGCAATGCAATGCAATGCAATGTAATACAAAACAATTCAATACAGTATAGTTCAGTACAGTGCAATGCAATGCAATACAAAACAATACAATACAGTGTAGTACAGTGCAATGCAATGCAATGCAATACAAAACAATAAAATACAGTGTAGTACAGTGCAATGCAATGCAATACAAAACAATAAAATACAGTGTAGTACAGTGCAATGCAATGCAATACAAACAATACAATACAGTGTAGTACAGTGCAATGAAATGCAATGCAATACAATACAGTGTAGTACAATGCAATGCAATACAAAACAATAAAATACAGTGCAGTTCATTGCAATGCAATGCAATGCAAACAATACAATACAGTGTAGTTCAGTACAGTACAGTGTAGTAGTACAATGCAGTAGAGTGATGTGCAATGCAATACAATGCAGTACAGGGCAGAGTAATGCAATACAATATAATAGAATGCTGTACAATGCATTATACTACAATACAATACAATACAATTTAATACAACACTGGGCTGACACTGTTCGATAAGAAAATGTATCGACCTTTCATTGTTTTTGTTTCCATTTTGCGATAACTGACAACATATCAAGTTTACGTACATTTTAATTATTTTACCTTAAAAAAGGTTTCAATAAACATGATGTGATATGTTCAGTACCTGTATAAAGGCGCTCTCGTCCCGCTCTTCCATCATAAACTTTCTAGCATAAGTCGCTCTTCGTTCAGCCAGTCGCGGTGCTACATCAAGACCAAACTCGCGCAACTCCTGTCTCTGTCTTTCAGCTTCCAGTCCAGAGACAAAAACAGCAATCGAACCACTTGGAAACATTTCATTAGCCAATGTCAGGTTTTCTACCGGAGGCGAGAGAAGTTCTGGGGATCGTGGTGGTTGATTGTATCTAGATCGGCAATTATCTAAGTTGGAAGTTTCGTTTTCCTCCAAACAATCGACTTCCTCAACGTTAACGTGCAGATGGATGTTGCTTAAATCCTAGGAAGCCAACAGAAACAATTACCTCAGGTTATATATATTATCATTATGGCAATCCTTAAACTGAAAACTAATAAAGGGAATCTCCACTCCAAAACTACTTTTTATACATGTTAAGAACATCTGCTTGGGATTCAAGAAATGTACTTTTTGGGGCGATTCCTCAAGCCGCATCCTTAAATACGTATGAGATGAACGCTAAGGGAGCCGCCATCTTTGCGCCCGCGATCAAGATGAACGCTGAGGGAGCCGCCATCTTTGCGCCCGCGATCTAATTCGTGACGTCACAACATCAAATTACAATTTGTAATCGAAGAAATGCAACCTTTTGGTGAAGTTAATTAAAAAGAACATCTTTTTCATTATTATTTTACTGGAAAATCTCACAAAAAATGCAAGCAATAAAACAGTTCGAACAAGGCAATAGAGCTGATCCTTTTAACAATTCGACAATGTGAAGTTAGACTGAAGTGCAATAGGCCGTTCCCTGCAGGATTGACTAGTTCTTTTTTATTCATCTTCACAGAATTTAAACAAGCGAATCGCTTCAGAAAGTAATTTTCTGGAATCCCAAACAGATGTGCCGGTAGTTTAACATATAAAAAAAACAATTTTGGAGTAAAGCTTCCTTTAATACAGCCTTAACTACACGTTAGGTAATTATGCTTACGAGTAAGACAAAGTACACTTGCTTACGACAGTGTAACAAGATGAAGTAGATAAGCTGCATGGCACCAGTAAGGTGTCTTAGGGGACATATACTGATAGATGTTCGGTGATTTTTTTTCATTAAATAAAACATTTGTGAGTTTTGGTAACTGCCCAAACAGTAAACTGAAAAGAGTAAATTATTTTCCTAGAAAATTAGGGTAGTGAATTGCATCTTAGGAACCCCTTTTTTCTGTATCTGTTTCTTTGTTTTGTGTAACTGAATCACATAAAATTGACCAAAGTTATTTTTGCTTTTCGTTAAAGATACTTGCTGACACGCAGAAGAGTCGGATTGTGTATGCTTTTTCTTACCTCTGTTTCTTCACCAGTGCTGTTTGCACACACACTGTTACCAGACACTTCAGAGAAAGCTCTTTTGCGCCAGAAGTCGCGAAGTCCATAAGTACCTAGTGGGCGATTATTGGAGAAATTTTGTAATTTTATACGTACCTCAAAACAATGAACAGTGTTCTTTGAGCACGATTATCTTTAATACATGTTTATAACCCATCACATGTTTATAATCCTACACATTAAGGGAAAGGTACGGTGGGGGTGGGGGGTAAGTGGGCGAGTGTCCGCACTGACTTTGATTGATTATATATACATATAGCTTTGGTGCTAACAAAGCAATAGTAACCAAATTTTGATTTATTGGACTTTAAGATTATATCAAAAGTTGTTGATTGGGATGTCATCTGTTACAATAGTAACGATTTCCTCACGGCAATCCTCTCGTCATGTTATGGGTTTTATCAAGAATTCAGTATTATTCTTTCATTTGTGTAATATGTCTGATCTATCATCTTAAACATACATTCAATTATTTTGTATCTGAATAAGTAAATGACGTCATTATGACGACACAATTGGTGATACATGGATTTCTGACATAATTTGTAAGTCGGTGATGAACACAATAGCTTCATAATTATATTTATAAAACGCATTATGCAAACAGTACATATTTATCTGACAATGTAAACTCCTATAAAAAACACAGAGACACAGTCTAATTTTTTGTCTTGTAAACATTTATACTTGTGCCAATTTTTGTTTTAATCGATACAATGGTTGTGGAGTTATGGGAAGCGGCCATTTTTGCGTTTATGACATCATACAGGCGACACTGTGACGTAAAATGTCAATTTAAATCCACGTCACCGAATAATTGTTTTGTGATTAACTATTCTCGTACCAAATTTTGTTCAAAATAATTGAATGAGTGGGAAGTTACGACTGTCGCATTCACTTTCTCTCCCCTCTTTTAAGACGACAAGAAATATGATGTTCGTTGTCGTGTCAAGGGAAGCCGAGTACTTACTGTAAATGGCACACAGTCCTGGTGTAAGAATAGTGGAAAGTACTGGTTTCAGTGCCCCCTCTCTTCCATTCTCTTTGAAGATGTCCTCCAGACAATCTAGTTCAAAGTGGGACTCTATTGGCCAACACGTAAGCCTGAAAACATATTCGATTTTCAACTTAGTAATGAAATCACGTTTACAAATAACAATAACTGAACCCATTTGAAGAATATAACTTTGAGCATGTTAATAAGTTCATTTTTGTTTTTACCCTTAAGGGACTGCCCACATGAGGCGAGTTGTCTTGGGGAATAGATGCGGTAGGTTTACTCTGCCACCACCCTCCTTACTCCTCCCTTGGGCAGTGAGAGCCACTGGTTGACGTGCACGCTATAAATAACTCCTTTTCTTTTTTAAATTTGTCAATGTACTATTTAGACTACTTAAAAAATATCCCACTTTATGAATAAAGTACACCATAATTAATCTAAAGGAAGATGTCTAACTGTCACCCACGTTTTTATTAAAAGTTTGTGTTTTTCATGACAATTCTTCTGTGTTTTAAGGTAAACAAACCCTACACAGCACTAAAGAGGAATGTAAGTTCTAACTGAGTTGTCTCATTTTTATTTTGTTTTTGTATTTCCATACTACTTTAGTCGTATTTTTTTTCTTCAATTAATCTTAAATTGTGTTTCAAAACAGGAAAGCTGCGGTTCTTTTTCAATTTTCCGTGGAGTTTTGATATACAGCAACAAAACCAAAGGACACCAGTACAGAATTACAAAAAATATTTAGCCAATCACCGTGCATACTTGAATTATTATTTTTTTCTCAAGCACAAAAACACAAAACAAAGCATTTATTTGCGCCGGGATTATTTTCATTATAGTTTTGAATTCAGTGGCAAAGACTTCAAGTTATCCGGCATGCGCAGTAAACGTTTTGATAAAGTCAATAAATATTGGAGTTTTATACAATACAATACAATAATTTATTGGCATTTCCTTTTGAAATAAGGTGAAAAGAGATCTTTATATATATTTTCTTTTTTTTAATAAGATATTAGGTAATTTTGAAATTTGTATATAGTTTAAGAAGGAAATGCCTAGTGCCAAAATAAACCCTAAGGTTTTCGAGTTCAGCCCTAGGCTGAAATCATTTCATGGTGTGCATGTTTTCACGCGTGAGTGGGTTTAACGGCGAATCGGTGACACGCATACGAGTGATTTAACTGTTGATAACATTATAATTTAAGCCCGGCGTACACTCTAGCTATCTATCCTAGATCTGCCAAGCAAAGTTCACTCGTGAATTTTGGCGTGAGCAAATTCCCCCATTGACGTTTTGAGTGCTTTTCTTCACGTGTACCATCGGCGCCGAATATTTAACATATTAAATTATTTCTGTCACGCTGACTGTTTCCTCGAAGTGCGCGCGCATGAAAAGCTATCAGCGAATAAGCATGTGTAATATTAATTGCATTAGTGAAGGTATTACGCATTAGTAATTGTACATTAGTAAACGCATGCGTTTTCGAATTATTTTCTAAGGTCATAGCTTTTCATTCATGCACACTTGGAGGAAACAGCCCTCGTGCCAGAAATTGTTCAACATGTTGAATATTCGGCGCCGATAGCACGAGTGGAGAAAAGCGCTCAAAATGTTGCCGCACACTGGGGGAATTCCCTTACGCTACAAGTCAAGAGTGAAATTTTGCTAGGCAGATAGCTCTAATGTGCACCGGGTATTGGTGTTAGTTAAAAAAAGATTAATTTCCTGATTTCTTCTCATTTCTACGAGCTTGTGGTAATTGCATCATCAATTTAATAATGATTAGAGTATACGAGTATTTGCTAGTACTTTTTTTCTCTGAAAAACGTGTTTCCCTGCATGTGAAGCTTGACACTTGGCCCAGGCCTAACTCGTACTATTTCAAAGCGTGAAAAACATTTTAGCATTCGATGACGGAGTGACTCAAATGCCTCGATTTGATGCTTGGCTGACACGTGTAAAGAGTCAGTGCTATGACTAACCACAAACTCGCCGCATTCTCACTACCACTGGGTAATTACTCAGTTATATTATTTGTCGTAATGTAACTTCAGAAAGAGGGGCTTTGAAGTAGAATGAACTATATTCACTCCTTTTCATGTTGCTTTGTAATCGACCGTGTCATTAGTAAGTTTTAAACTGAAGCAAAGACTCAAGGGCACATGACATGAATATGAAAACAAATGAAAAATGACCATATTGAAATAAATAAGTAAATAAAATTAAAAAAACTCCAGGCTCCAAACTTGTGGTGCTTTTAATTCACTCCGAAATGTCACGTGCTCATGTACGTGGAAGAAATTTAGCATGGCTGAGGGCCTGGAACGAGATAATACCGAATGCAACATTTGGATAATACCAAATGCAAAATTTTCAAAAACACCAGAACTTCAATTTTTAGGACAAGCTTCAGGGGTTGTCATAATTTTTCGAAAATCTTTACCCAAAATTGTCGTGTTCCATTTTAGTTCCTACCAGAATTTACCAAATTTTCCATGAACGGAAAGAGCTCTTGGTAAGCGACGAGAAGTTAATTAAATTGGAAAAAAAGACCAGCTTTCGTTCTTACATATGTATGGATAAGCAACATCGATTTTAGTTTCAGAGAACGGCTACCAACCTGTCTAATTTTTTTTGTACATACAAATAATTTATAAAAACAACTTTTAAAAATTTGCGTCATTATGATTCAATATTTTTCATGGCTTTCTGAGGGCTCTTCAAGTTAGAACAAACTGTAATACTAATAATCTTGAAAATAAAACCGAAAAAGGCCAACTATTGAAAACTACGACAAACTATATCTATTTTTGGTCGATGAGAGCATATAAGTATTGTTTTTGAAGGATTGATTTCTTGTTATGACTAGAGTTAATCTTTTGCGTGCGTGGCACAAGCAAAGTACATTTTATTGATTAACGTTTGACTTCCTTTCGAACTCATTGTCTCAAATGCTATGATAAAACCAGCGCGCTTGCTATTAAAATATTCTAAGTGTAAGGGAAAAATATCAATTGTCTTGTATGAAGGTTTAAATTGAACATGGAAGTATAATAAGCAAATATGATTTTACAGGCCACGTGTAATAATTGGAAATAAATGTATAAACACATTCATGACTTACAAACTGAGAAATTGTTGTCATACCTTATTGTATTCCAGACCATCGATGGTGCATGACTCCTAGAAAAAGTTCTATATTTCGTAGAAGAAAAACAAGGATTAGTTGTGGTATTAAGTCGCTGTGAAGCAGCAGTGAAGATCACTCCAAATAGAAGCGAAGATATTGCAGCTAAACTCGTCTGTTATAAAATGAGCACCATTTTGCAATAGACTCTGAAATGTTTTATAAATAACTAATTAATAAAAAAAATTATAAATGTTCTATACCTCAACGATTCAAACACCATTTCCGCAGTCTGTGCTGAGGTTTTGGAATGAGATTTGGTGGAATTTGTATTTCTTAAGTAGAGCACCAATGGATGTTTTGTCGTCTTCGAGTTTATAGCGTTTTGTGAAATTGAGTTTCATCCACCCTTTATAGATGAATTGCAGTTTTCACAATTTAACTGACAGATGCGTGACGTCATTCGGTAGATTACCCGTTGGAAAATCCCATTTAATCTGTTGGTGCGAAATTTAATTGACCAATCAAATCCCTTTGAAATGAACGTTTCAACAGAATATCAGTTCAATCAAAAAATACACCTGTTTTCAAAACAAAAGTGCGAATCACGCGCCGTGTTACAAACACGTACACAACTTCGAGTTTAATTTTTACTTCATTAAAAAATGAGATCATTGAAAGCTGTAACAATTATAGATATTTTTCTGCCTGATTCGCGAAAATTCTTCTTTTTTTCTGCATATGTTCACCTTTCGCAATTTATCTCGTAAAACTATACTGAAGAGGGCTGGAAAAAATTACCTGGCGGCACATAATTCTCTGACTCGGAAATTTCAGTGTAATTGACTGACAGCCCAGGAGGCAAAAGCCGGAGAATTAGTCATTGCTGGTGTAAATATATATAAAGCCGAAGAAAATTTAGAAAGCAAACGTAAATTAATGCTGCAAATTCATTGTGGTCAGTCACGGTTCAATAACTTACCCATTTTTCATATTCGTCAAAATTTCGATCTGACATTATACGACAAAAATGAAATAGAGGCAGCTTGTAGATACTGATTTAGTTAAGTATAGTACTCGTAAATGCTTTTAACTTTAACTGTTTCTCTGAAGAATCTATACAAAGCAAATAATCGCGTCGTTGAATTAAAACGTGTGAATGAAATCATTGTAAATGAAAAACTACATTTATATGTTAATTTCAAGATCTCAGTCTTATCTTGACCAAAAATTTAATTCGCGTTGCATTAGGCAGTGACAATTTTCATTCCTCTCATCGCTCGGCCCTTAAACAAACAAATTTAAAACCAACCAGAACCTTTTGATAATACAAAGAAAATCTTAAACACGATGTGAAGTTTAAAAACATGTTATTATAATCCGTTAGAGTACTTCTACTTTTTATTCAATGTTACTGACTGCTTTAAAAACCGGGGAAAAAATCCGTTCATGGTTATTACTTTTCATTATAAAACGGTTCACTGGTACATTTTAAAGTACCGTTTTCATTTCCTGTCAGTTGCCAATCTTGCGTCATTACATTCATTTTTCTTTTAATGTTACTTTGTCGATCAAATGAATGGCCTTTGAAAATACCCAGGAATCTTTGCGCTACAGAAATTTGAATTGCTTCTAAATTGAAAATGTAGTTGCAAAACAATTTTCTTACCATATCTAATATTGTTTATTACATACTTTCAATCAGAGTATACGCATTTTTTATTGGAAGAATTTTATGATTACAGCGAGACTCAAACTAGCCAAAATTTCACAACAAGACGTTCTAATATTAGAATTTTCCGGGAAGAAACTTTGCTGACTCACTGTAATTTTAATCCTAAGGACTGGTAGAGTTTCGTCTTCCAAGTTTTTTCTTCAAACCGCTCACGGAAATAAAAATGAATTAAGAACAAATTGAGGCTGAAGTCATCAAAAAGTTAAGAACAGTGATTCTCGTCAAAATTTACTTGTTCTTACTAGGAAAGCAGCATGTATATCTACAATTTTCGTGAAGGGATTTATCAATGCTTTTCACCATATGTTGTTTTTCTGAATTTAAAAATAACTGAGTACATATATTTTTAACTCTAAACTGAGAGACAAACAAAGTTATTAATAGAACGTAAAACATTTGCAGTCTTAAAATACTTCGCAGCATGGCGGCGTGAAAATTGACAGACTTTTAAAGTTGTTACCCCTCAATATAATGCAATTCCCACTTGATTTTTTATTTACAATCGTTTCTGAAGGAAGTCGGTCGGTAAAAAAAGGAAAAAAAGAGTGGCTGTAAGTCTTTGTAGAACACAATTTAGCTCTCATGTTGGGTTTTTCTTTATAATATACATCGCTCTGAATAAACACTCTTCACAATCAAAAATCTTAAAACTTAAAACGCCTCTTTTCAAGTTATTTTGTTCGTTTCATCCGCCACAAATTAATTTATATGCTTTTTTTTTATAAGAACAACTTTATAAGAACAACGAGTCTCAAAATGTCCAAAATATAAGAGCTATTTAAGAACAAGCTAAGGCTGTGGCTTGATAACTAGGAATTTTTGTGCTAGAAAATTAAAGATTAAAACTTAGCGAGCGATACAGCCGGCATAAAATATAAAAAAAATCACTGTAAAGACTGCTCAACAAACAATGAAGGTGAGCTACCTAAATTCAGTCGTACAACTCATGTGTGGCGCAAGGAGTTTCATTTTCAATAAAAAGCCGCTCACAGAAATAAGAACAAATTAAGAACAAATTGAGGCTGAAATCGCCAAAAAATTAAGAACAATGAGCCTCGG
>JAODFW020955858.1:0-10725 GCA_027575235.2 Palythoa mutuki
AGCGATTATTGTGTCTTGCTAGAAATAGTACCTGGTCTAACCGTTGCAACTTATCAGTAATTTGCTCTAAATGTTTCATCAGCCTTTCTCTTAACGTTGGCACGTTTCCATGGCATTAATACAAGGTCTCTAAACATCAGAGTTTCTTTCACGGTAAGCCAGTTTAGTTGATGAAAGAGTGGCGTCACATGATCGAATTTCTTTGTGTTGGTAACAATTTTACATCCAAAGTTCTGAATTAACTGTAGCTTTTTTAAGTTTTGAAGAAAAAGAAAAAAAAAATTACAGACCTCTGACACAAAGAGCCAGTTCTGTATAATTGCCAAAGCGGTGGTTTTATGAAGAAAGATACAGGAGCAGCAGCAGTTGGACGTCTTTTTGAATCTTTGGAGAGAGAAGGAAAGCTAATGTTCACAAGAAAGCGAAGCCGAGATAGATCATATTATGAGGCGTCTTTAAGGTTCTTTTTTTATCTGTATTTATATCATATATCGTCAAAACTAGAGATAAAAGCTCGGAAAAATTGTAACTGCTACGTAATAAATAAAAACAACCGAAAAGATTGCCGCAAATTTAAGTCGTTTCTATTGCCACTGACTGATCCGCTTTGTAGAGTCCCGCATTGTTTGTTTTCATATCATGTTTATACCGGCCGTGGAGGTAGTTTTCTTGATTAGCTTTGTAAACTTTTGGATAACTGAGTGAAAATACCGTCTCAAGACATTAGTTATAATCATTAATACAGCAGTTCGCCGACCGGTCCGCCATTTTCTTTGTTGTTTCTCCCAGTCTCCCATTAGGTGACCTAGTTGACCGAGAGAATTTTTCGTGTTGCGAGGCCAAAAGTTGCACGCGAATAAAATATGTTACGCACGAGTTGCCCACAACAGTTGTAGACAAAAGTTTCATTGTAACATTGTAAATAAGCCTTTTGAAAATAGTTTTATTTATATTTCGAAATTCCTACCTACACATGTACACGAATTTCCGTGATCAACAAGTAAAACAATATAATATAATTATGCAGAGTCCTTTGTTTATTGTTTATACTGTCACGAAGATGATACATTTAAATTGAAAACAATTGTCGTTCCCTACTGCTTGACATAGTCGCATGGTAGCCACAAGCACTCCTTTGGGTCCAAACCTTTGGTTTGCAAATAATGTCACTTTGCGTATTTGGCCTGAAAAAGTGACAATGTGTGGATTTTGGTATTTTTGAAAGAATTGCGGATTCCGTGCATTTTTGTCCTAAACGTCCACGCCTTCTCCATAACGTGTCTGTTCTTGCGTAACGCTGACAAGTATATGTACTAGTGGATTTTGATCTAGGTTTCCGTTTCGTTCTCAGTCGCGGCGGAGTGACTATATTAATCGTCTACAAATTTTAAATGATAATCTCAAACTAAAAGCCACCTTTGATTAAAATCTTGAGGACTTCCCAGTTGCTGTTAAAATTCTCTTGTGTCAGTAAATATATGAGAACGAATGTTAGATTGTCTTTTTTGAAACTGTAACTACTCCAGGCACAGAAATAGTAGTGTGGTGTTTAATAAAATGTTTTAATTTCTTGCTGTCTTTAAAGCCCGTTCACTTGAACACACGCGTGATAATTACGACGATCGATGGCGTGAAAGAAATCGGAGATTTTCCAGCGATTTTGCAAATTCCTGCAAAAATATAATTGCGCTATTTGATAAAATGATTAAAAATGTTTTGCCGGCTAGATGTAACATTGTTTTCGACTAAAGACAAAAATAAATTTCACGACTTTTTAGTCCGATAATTTAATTAATTTAAAAAATATCAATGCGCTGATATATGAGGAAAGTTAGTACGCGCGCTAATGATAAACCGGGATATTTTTTTCGAAATTTTCGATCCGAATAAATGTAAAAATGTACGAGTTCACAACGGTACAAAAGCTTGCTACAAAACCGGACTTCCGATAGATTGGTACGAGTAGAGCATGCGCACTACACTTCTACAAGTTTCCTTTCAAAGATGGCGGTAGCGACCAGGCTACCAAGTTTGTTGTTGTCGCTTCTATCCGTTGCGAGAGTACGAGTTTTCTAAGCTTTTTGATATAAAGGCGTTATTGTATCTATTTTTGTTCCTGAATGAATCTCGATCCGGTATCATATACACACCATCTACTAAGTGTTGGGTGTTTTTGTTGCAATAAACAAAACGTCTGCGAGTTTTCTTTTTTTCCATGGTTTAGGCGCCGGTTAAAGTACTTGCCAATTAAAAGAGTGCTTTGGGAATTGAATTATGGTTTTTGCTGGTTGAATTATGGTTGATGCCTTTGTTTTGTCGGATTCTTGTTCTGTCTGCACACTGAAAGTTCTGTTGCCGATCATAATTTTCTCCGCAGGTGCATTGTCCTTGGTAAATAACATGGAATTTGTGGTTGTTTTTGTCTTGCAAATCAAATAATGACTTTCTATCTTCAACGATTTCCCAAATTATTTCTTAAGTTTGCCAAAATATTTCAATTTTATAATTGTGTTATGTCAATTTATTTTTTTTATCATTCATTGTAACAAACAATTTTATCTACCCTAAACACTTTTTATCCACAATATAGAAATTGCAGATGTTTTTAAAAACATATTTAAATTTCACTGCGATTATTGGTGCATGCTTTTTGCGTTTTCCGCAAAAAAAAAGAAAAGAAAAATGAGCACCAAAGGTCTCCCGAAATGAAATTTGTTTTTGAATTGCTTTCTGTTAAAACAGTGATGGCAAAAAAAATGCAGAAAAAAGTTATAACAATAACAAGATAGGAGACAAATTATATCGTATTAATTTGGACCTCAATTTATCTGTAATTGCCTTCCAATTTTCTGAAATTTTACATGTGCAATTACAAAATTCCCATAGCAACTGGGTTTCGTGATCAATCACGTGATAAAATTTTACTGAGGTCAATGTTAAAATATGAAAAGCTGTTGGCGAACTGCTGAAGACAAAGAAAAAAGCCTCGTTTACAAGGTTCAGTTCTTAGAGTTCGGTTGAAGAAAAAAAAACTTTTAAATACTTTAACTTCTTTAAAAATTTTAAGTTGAGAATCTCGTCGCGATCGTTTCTCTTTTCATTTGTCATTTGTTTACAGTCGAGTGAATTCCCACACACCGACACACGTCGCCATTTTTCGCGCCTCTGCCTCTGCAAGTGCAACGGCAGGTTTGAAGTTCATTTATCGCTGAAAAGCCGAAACTGCCGAAAGTAAAAGTAAGTCTTTATAACTGTTATTGTTTGACTCCTTTGCATATTCTGTTTTTTTTTTTTTAATTTCGTTCTTTTCCATTGACTGCTATTTAATACTTGTTGTTTTGTCCCACGGCCATTTCCTGATTGTTCAAAACCCTCGCCGCTGGACATTTTCCTTTCAGAAAGTTGATTTCACAAGCTAATTAAAATGCAAAAATAATTTTCCCCCTATGTTATTGAAAAGCAATCGAATGGGTCCTCGTCCAATTTTGGAAAAAACTCACTTGTTGTTTTTTTTCGCCTAAAGGCTCAGGCAATTAACTTCAATTTGGCCAGACGACGCGTGCTTTTTTCCCAAATTAGACTCGGCCCCATTCCATTACCTGTACTAATAGGAAAAAGAGGATGAAGAAAAGTGGAGCAAGTACGAGTGTTCGTTCAAGGCAAACTTACCTGAATTGAGAAAAACCGAAAAAAAAAAAACACGAGCGGCTGTAAACGATAACTTCATTTCATAAAGTGCCAGACAAATTCCAGAAAAAAAATACAAAAACTACAGTGAAATTGCGGGCTTTTCACACGTGCCATATTTCACACGTATGCCATCCAAATTGCTCAAGAAATTGTACCTACAATTGCCGTAAAAATTGCGCGTGTGAACGGGTCAAGACAAAGACAAGAAAACCCTACCGTTGGGAATTGCGCTGGGAGTTTTCTTTAGTTTAGGTTTTTCTGTTACTGTTTGAGGCCGAATGGAGCCTCACTGACCCCTTTATCTTCTTCTTACCACAAAACATTGCGCGTTAATGTTAAGGCCCGTTCGAAACGCCGAGCTTTTCATGTGCTCAACCTAAGATTTTAAGACTTTCAAGGGGTGAGATGAAATGGCCAACAGAGCGCGAGGGATTCGGAAAAAAATTGGTTAGGACTTCAGATTTCTGCGGATTTGCGGATTCAAAAAACATCAGGTAATGGATTTTGCCAAACATGAAATGCGGATTTGGGATTTAATAAACAAGAGTTATTCTGGGGCATTTACGACCTCGTTCCCAGGGTCCTCTGAGCCTGGGTACGAGGTTGTACGGCACTCTAAGACGCGAGGGATCGGTTTTAAGTAGTCAAGCAGGCTTTGAATCATGTAAAATATGAGGTCATTAATTATAAGCGAATTCACTTGTATCTCGCCCTTTTTATCTCATTCATCGCGAGAATGAGATATTGTGAGTGACCAGATGTGGACGGAAGTTGAAGTTTCAGTGCGTAGACGGAAGTTGAAGTTTCAGTGCGTGGACGGAAGTGAAGTCAAAATTAAAAACTTCTACGAACACCAAATTTGCTTTGTGTTGTCACGTTCTTCTGGCTCTAAATTTCGTCGAAATTTGATAATTACGTCTTTACGGCCTTTTTGATATTCGGTTATGAATTGTGTTTGGCATCTTATGCCTTCACAGAGGGAAAAATTATCAAGCAGAAAACACACGCTGGAAAACAAACATCGGACATTGTTGCTGTTTACGTCGATCGTCAACATGGATTTGCTTGAGAGCAATTTGCCTTTAAGTTGTGCCTGTGGAAGATGATTATCAACTTCACGTAAGGTTCCCTTCATCCTGGAACAATGAGTCTTGAAAACATCGTTGTACCTTAAAATTGCATAATTGAATTCTACGATCAATTTCACAATTGTTAAATGCAATGATAATATATTGTTTTAGAGCAGACATTTCAGGCGTCCTGAAACATGAGCCTGGTGAAAGATTTTATGAAATCTAGTTACTGTGTTTTGTAAAAGCTTTCATAGAACTGGCACGAGTAACAGCTGGCTCCAGGAGCCCTTTGATTAAGACGTTTTATTGTCTTTGTTTCGGCCAAAATTATGACGGATTCGGATTTGACACAAAAAAATAATCTCCGGTTCGGCTGCTTTTATATGAAATTTGCGAGGACTGGCGCCGGAATCTCGAACTCAAAGCCCTTTTCACCGCCTTCCCCCAAATTCAATTTTGCGAGCAGCTTTCTATTGTTCTACCTCATACCTAAACCTTAGTCCTAACTTAACTGTCAGCTCGCTCCCCAAGTCCATAGTTACATTACGTTGTTAGTGACAACCATAATAACTAGGCTTAGGTTTTCTGTTTTTCCCGGCGTTGCTTTCAGTTTCAATGTATTAAAATAAGCGACATCACCAGGGGAACTCAAGAGAACGTGCAATTATTTTATCATATTTAACTTGCTTTTATTATATAAACTAATAACTTTTAAACTGTGTAATTTTTTTCTATTTTATATACTGGCCTCAAACATAAATTCTGGAAAGCCGTAGGAGGAATTAATTAATAAAAAGTTTTGCATTGTATATTCTATCTATTTGATAAATAAAAAAAGAAAAAAAAAATGATACAGTGTTGTATTTGAACGGTTCTTGTGACAAATACAGATTGTTTCTCTATAATAAATCATGGCTTTAGGGAATATCTGCGGTCAACATAGGCCCTAAACGTAATAGACCTTAGAAACGTGTCGCCAACCAACAATGCGTGTTTATTTTGAATTTAATTGAAGCAAGAAACAACGTAACTGAGTAAAAAGCCGGCCAATAAATTATTTCCCATCTACATGCAGCCGTTGGATCAGTGAAGATCAAAGAGTGACCGCATCGTTTTCAAAAATTCATCGTTTCGGACTTTTTATGACGCAAGTAGTTTTAAATAAGGTAGTTTATTATTTTGTTGTTAAAAAAGTAGTTAGTGTATTTCCCGATTGGCGGTAGCTGATTCTGCAGTCTGATAAAAATGACATGTTCAACATTTCGCCTGCAGTGCAGGTGCCCCGATAACCCTGATACGAAATTGAAATTCTGTCAAGATTAAAAATCTCTGAATGATGGGCTGCCATGGCATATCATATTGCCTATTGGTTTTGTCTTTGTATGAATATGGATTGGTAGCTTTTGATTTTTATCGTTTTTGCACTTTTGTTTGACTTGTTTTGCATATTGCTTTGAAATCCAGAAAATTTAATTTTAAAAGCTTACCGATCAAAATTAAAATTTCCACTACAAAGTCTCGCACGAAGTTCCTAGAGTTTTTTAATTTTAAAAGCCCGCTCTCGCAATCAATTTCATGTTATATATTTTTTAGTTTTAATCATGTTTAGAAGGAGAGCAAAAAGATAAGTTTTTTTTATTATTTCCCAGGGTTGATTGAGGTGTGATTTGTCTTTTGAGTTTGACTGAGTTTTGGTTTAATTTATTTACAAGCTGATCAAATACGTTATTATGCAAAGTTAAAAATGGTGACAGCGTCAAAACAGCTTTGTTTGTTCGAAACAAACAAATGACGACTGCGAAAAAAGACGTGACCCCACGTTTTAACTGATAAATAACCATATTTTGACTATCCTGCTATTTCAGTAAAATCATATACAATTTTTTTTATTCATAGACATATAGTGTTTTCCGTTAATTTGTACACTTTCTTCTTTTGGGTTTTGGCTCTGAAAGCAAATTTTCTTAACCAAACACACATTGTCTACATTTGACGTTTTGTCTTGTATTCACTGTCATCAATATAAATGCAAGCTAAAAGCTAGCCAGCTTGAAACTTTATTCTAATTTACAAATGAAAGATAATTATTTCTGAACCGTGCCAACTATTAGCCTCGAGCGCCGGTTCTTTAAAAATAATTTAATTCTCTAATGATTTTAAGAATTAGAAATTTAATTCCGAATATGTTTCTTCTCCGTTTGCCTCATCCTTGAAGTTTCAATTTCCTTTTCAAAATAGCTTTGTTTTGAACCAGATCAGATTACTTGGGATTAAATTCAGCCGGCTCTTTCCTTTGAAAACATTTAGGGATGGACGTGAACAAGAGAATTATTGAGCAAAGAATTTTGTATCTAGTATACGTAAAAACTGAGCGAATACACGCTTTTTGGTATAAGAACAACTTTATAAGAACAACAAGGCTCAAATTGGCCAAAATTTAAGAACAATTTAAGAACAAGTTCAGGCTGAGGATTGATAACTAGGAAAGTTTTTGTGGTAGAAAACTGACTAAATCTTAACGATACAGCATAAAACATTAAAAGATTCACTGAAAAGACTGCTCAAAAAACAATGAAGGTAGTTCGCCTCTAAATTAATTCAGCCGTACACATATGTATTGCGCAAGGCATTTCGTTTTCCAATACTTTTTTCAGTTATTTCATTTTTTCTTCATTAAAAACCGCTCGCAGAAATAAGAACAAAAAGAACAAATTGAGGCTGAAATCGCCAAAAAATTAAGAACAATGAGCCTCAGCGAAATTTACTGGTTCTTATAAAAAAAAGCGTGTATTGATATTTATTCTAAAGAAATATGAATATTTGCTCTCGAATTGAAACCAAGAGTACCGAATAATTATGTTTTTTCCAACATGTACACATATATTATATAAGGTCATCCGAGTACCTAACTTAAAAACTGTAAAAAGTACAAGGAATATATAGAAGTTTTGAGAATACAAACATGCACTCAAATGTAACACCTGAATAATGAATACTAATATAAAAATATTACCCTTCCACCATGAATTATAAAAGAATAGCAACCCCACGTGGCTCCACGCACGCGGTGAACAGGAGACTGATCCCAATACAACCCTTGGGTTTGACTGACTGATCTTCCGGTTATAACGTCAACACCTTCTGCTGAAGCGCTAAGTTCGTGACTATATTGAAAGAACAGTCTTAAGGCTTGTGCTGGATTTAAATTGTTTGGTTGAATATTCAATTAGTCAAAATTTAACCAAAACAATGCCACTCGAAGCACGATAAAATCAGGGATTAGAAGTGTCTTTCAGCCATGCGTGTGCTTACATTTGTATCTGACAAAGTTTACGATCATCTAAGTATAAAGGCCAAGAATGAAAGGAAAAAATATTGCTGAACGTCTGTGCGACGAGAAACTCAAGCAAGCTTAAATTCAGTCGACGTAAAAGAGCCTTTGGGGAGCTTATCCACGACCTACTATAACTTTCATATAACCCTTTTAAAAACTGGTCTCTCTTAGATGTTATCATTTAACAAATGATCTCAAAAAGTGAACCGAAAGTGCCCAACCAAAGTTAAGAGTAGGGATTTACTATTGCTCAATCGAGCTTTTGGCATTGATCTTCAAACTGTGGCAGATAAAATGGATATCAAATGGCTTAAAACATCCCTAGAGGCAAGGCAATGGTTATGGTTGGCGCTGCCCCTTCGAATTTGGTTGTTGTTACTGCAAAGTCAACCGACAGAAAACCGCAACTTCACTTTGGGGCTGTTGATACCTTTTAGTGAATGTGACGCGCTCGGCAACTCTTACCTCTGCGGCGATTGGTATGCTTCGGCAATCACAGTTGCGCTACGAAGAATCAACTCAGACCCAAACTTGCTTGCGGGGCACAGATTAAACTTTATTTGGAATGATACAAGATGTAAGGAACTTCTTGCTGTGGAGCAACAGATCCATCAACTTAACGTGCAGGTCGATGCTTTCATTGGTCCTGCGTGTCACTGCAAGACGGCAGCCATTAATGCAGCAGCTTTCAACAAAACCATCATTTCATTCGTAAGTGACAAACACTCCTCGATTCTTATTATTGTACTTGGTAAATTAATTATATAGTATTAGTATATTGGTGCTAATCTTTGTGTTATATTGCTATTTTCAGGTTTTAGCTAAAGTTAAACTTGAACCGGTTATAAGTCTCAAGATTATACTGAGCAAAAGTTTGTTGGTGTATCAATATGACTGGTACTAGTTGTATTTCCTTTTCTTTTCTGTTATGTGGACCTTTAGCTGACCTTTGTCAAAATATTGTACAATTGGCAGATAGAACAGCTGTTTGGCAAAACGGTTCCTTAATTTCAAATAATTTTTATACTTCTATTACAGTTGAATCGAACTTTTGCCGAGAAAGCATCGCGGGCGCATACCAGCACGAACTACGAATGTAGAATAACAATAAACAGCCACATGGCCTTTCTTGGTCTGTGACAATATCAATGCATTTGCACAAAAATAACAAAATATTAAAATATCAAAGATTTATAGAGGAACAGATGTTGCTATTTTAACTAAAGAAGGTTGGTATTTTGCTATTCCGTTTTGTGTTATTTATAGTTTTTTGTAATCTTTTATTAATTGCTCAGAAAATTGTCGCGTTTTGTTTTTTGAATTCCTGCTGTATACAGAGCCAATATATTTTTTCTAAGGAATAGCTATTATCATAAACTAGACACGCACTGTTTGTCTCTTTAACAGGTCATTATTGTTCGAAAAGATTTATTCACACTTCCGCAAAGAAAATTTGTAATATATTATACTTGCGGCAAGCGATTTAAGTTTGTTTAGAACGCCATTTTTAAGTGCAGACAACATTCCGTTTCAAAAGACAAATTAAACGAAATAAATAGGGTTTCGCTGCGTTTAGGAGAAACTTCTATTCATAATTATATTCATCTTTTATCCAAGCTTTGTGTTCAAACAATAAATATAATTCTAACTTTTTGTTTTCGAAACTGTCAGTTTTAATTTATGAATGCAATGCAATGACACGGGACGGAAATGTGTCTTTTTCTTCAAAGCCAATAGCTCATTTCCCGAGGATGTTTTTGAAAAGTTTTATTTACAATCACTCATTGCCCGGTTTACTAACAATTAAATAACTTCAAAATACAAATTCCTTATTTTTTAAACTTATCCTCAAATAAATATATTAACTTACTGAAAAATAAGTTTATTTATTTATTGAAAAAGTATACTGCATAAGGAAACAAGTGCAAACACTATTTTTCTTTCTTATCTTTGAAATCGGTCAGTTCGGTTTGCGCTCAGTATTTATTGAAAAGAAATCATTTCCGTTCTATATTCTTTTCAAAAAGCAATAATAAACTTAAGCAATCAAAGTTTAAATTGCTGTTTTTTTAAATTCTAAAATCAAGCCCATTTCGTTTTAAGAAACATCTAAATCTTATTCATATTTTTTCTGCATCAGAAAATTATTCAATGGAATCAAGAATGAACTTATAAATTGCAAAACATATTTCTTTGTTTTCAGTATCTCGACCCAAACAATTACTAATCTAATAATAAAACTGTTATGTCTTACATATATACACCGTTTTATTATCGGTTGGGAAAGATGCTTATGTTTGATTATTCCTCTTGTTGAGGAATACGTCCTCTGAATGAAGTTTTCAAAGTTAGTGCGCGTCAAAAGCTTTTTATTTTGCTCAGCAAAGATCCGCTTGCCGGGCTTTGGTTTCTAGGCTACAAATGCAACTTGTTTGTGCTTTAAGAGAAAAATTAAGCCCCGCGCAAACGGTTTCAACATTTGCTTCAACATCCATTCGATTTTATCGAACAACAATGTTGAAAGCGTTTTCCACCCCTTTTAAACATGTTGAAACACGTTGAAACGAAGTCGAAAGGATGTCGAAAATGTTTAAAAGGGTTTAAACATTGCTTCAACATTCTTTCGAT
>JAODFW020955952.1:0-10725 GCA_027575235.2 Palythoa mutuki
CCCCCCTTCCTTCAACTAAAACTATGAAATGATTTAACAGAAATAGACATATAAATTAGCTGGTTGAACAATAGCCAAATGAAGAAAATCTATTTATAACATAATTTGTTTCCAACAAGTTGCTATCATTTCCTTACAGTATGAAAATTCAAGGACTTGATTGAAGGAATTTTCAAGGAGTTTTAGCGGAAATTCATATTTTCAAGGGCTTTTCAAGCGCCCTTGAAAACTGAAATTAAATTCCAGGAGTATTCAAGGAATTCAAGGAGTAGCACGAACCCTGCTTTCATCACCACCCACAATGCATCTGGTTATTTACGTGAGCCGCAAAACTTGCTCAATTACTGACAAATTTGGGTGTAGCCAGATGGAATCCATTTCCATCGTTGTTAAATTTTCATAATAATCGAAGACAGTAAACAAAACTGGTAGACTGGGATCTTGTTTTAAAAAAGGCATCAAGTATTGCTCTGAAAAGAATGTCTAAAACAATAAACAAACGCAAACAAACACGTTGATTGGCAGCGGAGGGTCATCAAGATTGGATCAACGAAGCGTGAGAGGAGAAGCATGCTCACCTTTCCGTTGGCATCTGAGGGATGAAGGCTCAAAGCCTGCAAACACAGGGCAAAAGTAGAAAAACGTTAGTTTTAAGGAAAGAACAGCAGCAAAGAAACTTTGAGTTTTCGTTTTAAGAAAAGGTTTAGCCGGAAACGCAGTGCAATATTTAAGCTGTTGTAACATGTATGACAAATTTAGTACGAATCTAAATGTTACGGTTAAATCATAATGAGAAATAATAATAATAATAATAATAGTAATAATAATAATAATAATAACGATAATGAACGACAAAGAGTATAAAACCTTCACGGGTAATCTAAGCAGCTGCGAAAATAAAGCCTGAAAACGATTTTCCCAATTTCAACAGAATTCGCACCCTGTGGTCTGGGCTCATCTTAGCTACGATGCACTTAGGAACACTTCGTAACGTTACCACTTACAAAGACAACAAAAATCTCTTTCTCATATCTAGTTTCACCCCATTTCCACTAGATATTCAGATACGGAAAAGAGTTGATGTTTCTTTACTGTTCATTGATGACTCTAGAAGCGTTAGCTGATTTCCATGTCAAACCACAAATAATAAAATTATCCAAAGTAATCAAGGTCGTGTCTCAGCTCACCTTCACAACATACACCCGCACAAGTACATTGACAGGCTCGTTGCTAGGCAACTTGAGGAAGGTCCCAACAATGGGATCCATTTCCACGTGTTCGGGTAGAGGGTATTTCCACACCTTGAGGGAGCCCTAGTAAATCAAGAGAATTAATCATCACAAACCTGATTGCAGTCGTAAATTGTAATAACAAAGACATTGACTAAAGCTTGTAGTGGAAACAGTGTTCGTGTCATATGTTTCCCATTACTCTTTTTGACTACCGAATTTTGTCTTCGTACGAATAAAATATGGGACGTACTCGTCCGATGTTGATGTGGAATTAATAAAAACAAAGTATTGTTGCCCTGTGCGTATTAAAATGCGGTTTATCTTCAACCGCTAAGAAATCCCAAACCTTGAATTTTCCCACAATTCTGTGGTCATCATCCTCATCCTCGCTGGTCTTTTTACCGCGGTAGAGTGGGAAGGAGTGTAGCCAGTCGTTGAAACCGTTGTACTCCTCAACATTCTCTAACTCAGTACCAAAGATCTAAAATGAAAACAAACAAGTTTTAGAAACAAAGCAAAACTTAACATAATATTATACGGATTCTATCTCCCATGGAATGCATTGGATAAAAACTCTTTGTTGGCCAAATACCATATGCTTCACAGTCACTAAATATGAATGAATGAATGGTTGCTTTATTGGCATGACTTTTTACAAAATATTGGCAAAGCTTTACGATTTACATAAGTAATACCGCTCTGAATAAGAACATTAGACTGTTGACAAGTCATCGGCGTGGCGAAAAAGATTAATTTTGGAAGCTTGGTATTTCATAACACTATAAATGAACACATCGCGGTACCGAACATATACAATAACATCACAATTTTTAGAGCCATTAAAATACTCTAGGGGCTACTGTTACTCATAAAATATTTCTTCGAGATTTAGTTTTATTACACACCATGTATACATACAAAACAGGACGCCGTTATACATTTTCACTTTCTATCTCGGCTGAAAAAGGCAACAATAGCAGCCGAAACATCCTGAACAATATGTTTTTTAGCCAGTGTCAACTTTTTAGTTATTTTTTTTACCAAATTTTTGATTGTTGGAGTCAGTGGTTGGTATGTCAAAAACTGATTGATTGATGGATTGATGGACAATCTGACTGACTATTAAGTTAAATCGAGTGTTGATTTATACTGTCCACAGAGCGTGTAACGTGTTTCTATTTACCTTGAGCCGTGGGATCAGCTTCTTTTTCTTCTCCTCTTCACTCTCCTCGATTTGTTTTTCCTTTCGCTTAGAAGATTTCTGCTGCTGTGCCTGTTGCTCTCTGCTCTCCTCTCGCTCGACGTCCTTCAGAGTCTCGTAGTAGCGCGACCACCAATCCAACGCGTCCTCAGCATCTTCCTCTTCCTTTTCACCTTTCTTCTTCTTCTTCTCACCCTTCGTGAACGTAAACAAAAACCAATTCAAATCACAATAAGGCAATAATTTCTTTTCTAGTTGCTTTATTTTGCTCTCTTGTTCTCTTTTTTCTATTTGTTTACAAGTTCTTGACCACGCTAAGATACAAAAATATCTGTAATGAAAATGGCTAATGGAGCAGCCCCTAAAGCAAAACCATAAAACCGTGGCCGTGCATCAAATGATTAGTAAACAGTTTAGTTAAGAGGTATTTCAGTTAGTTTTATTCAACCTTAAAATTTCATAATCAAAGCGCTTAAACAGAAATAGTTAGTTTGAGTAACTAAAATCACTATATCATCAATAATAACATCTTGATGATTTATCAACACGACATCAACTGAAACAGTTCACACCGAAATCAACTAAAAATCCTTATTATCATGATCAATCACATCATCACCATCATTACTATCATTTTCATCTATCATCTTTATCGATTATCTTCAGGAATTTTGTCATCACCATAATGAAATTATGAATGAATTACTAATGAAAGCATGCACAAAGGTCCGAAAACACGTGACCTGTACCTCTTCTTTCACAGGTTCTTCCATTGGAGGAACATCTTCGATGTCAATAATTATTTCCTGATGCCCTCCCCCAGGGGCTGGGGAGTTAGGACGGGATGGGCCGTTTGCCAACTGATCGCCTAAACACAGAATGGAGATTTAATTCAAACAAGAATTATTTGCTGCTGGGTGCAAAATGGTATCAGTCACAAGTTTTGGCGTAACTTTTGGAGTAAGGCAGCCATAGTAACAACAATTAATTCGCTGAAAACAAGAAAAAATTACTTTCAAAAAACGAAAATGTAGTTAATGCACACACTATTAAAATAAACCACGTATAAATTTTACAACACAATAACTCTTCAGAAGTGATCCTTTCTCGCGTACCTCTAGAGTCTGGTTTCTCCATCAGCTCCTTCTCCTTGTCCCCCGTCTGCAGGTACCTGTGTAGTGAGTTGAGCACGTGGGTACCAACAAGGGTGAATCGGCCAAATGTTCTGCAGTCCCGAACTCTCACGGTCAGCGGTGGGCAGTACCGCTCATTTTCTGGCAGTTCCTAAACACAGAGTAAGAACTCAATCAAAAGCGCTCACAAAAACGCTACTAATATCTACCGCTGGGTAAAACGATTGCAGACTTATCTTATTGTACAAAGTCAGTGTGAAGATTTTGTTTTTTAAAACGATTTTAGCCAAGGAGACAAAAAAACGGGACATGGACCATAAGAACCGTTGTCTCCATGGGCCACTGAAGAACTTACTCTAACATTTGACTCAAATGAAAAATCGTCCACATATTCAATTAGATATGAGATTTTGCAAGCTTGCTCACTTCAGTCTCGACGAATTTAAAAAAACTAGAAACTATGTATTGACGGAAGCAACCACTAAAAAACTACCAGGAACAAAAAATTAAAGCAACAAAATATTTGCTTCTAATTTGAAATTAAATTTTACTTTCTGTTCTAATGCATAATAAAGGAAGCTTCACAGATCCCGTGGGGTTTGGCATAAACACCACACGAAAAGTCAATGCAATGAATCCTTACCACATCGAAGAAGCAAACTGGATTCTGGAAGTTGGGGTTCTTCTTTGCATTGCTTATAACTGTGGACTGGATGACGTGTCCAGCGCAATCGATATCCACTTGGGGACGATCAACAGTTGTCAGGTTTACCCTCTTCATTTCTCGTACACCCCAGAATAACACCTCTATACGGTGTTTTCTCATCACAGGGCGGATACCCACTGGTACCGGGGTAATTGGACCATCCGGTGTGTTGATGGGCTCCACCTCCGATGGGAGAAAGCACATGCCATCTGACAGCTGCAATAAATTATCGCACACGATTTATAACAAAATACATTCTTTACGTTGATGAAAACCTATGAGTTCAGTAAATGGTTTTGTTAATATATTACATCTGGAAATGCGTGATTCCATACAGAAATAAATGTTAGTACTTTAAAAAACATTATCACAATTATCTCATACTTAAATAGTTAGTAAACCGCACTTTTCCAACAGTCTGGTTCCAACTAATGAAATAAGCATAAACACAAACACAAGAAATGTAAAACTAGGTGATCGATTTGTGGAACATTTAACAGATGTTCAAACAAATGATCTTTCACTATCTAAACCAGTCGCGCGGCATTTTAATCTCCCAGGACATTCTTTTCTTGACAAGCAAATTAACGGCATTACTCTTCACAATGGTTCTAATGAATAGCGCAAAAGAAAGGAACAAAAACTTATTTTCAAACTCGGTACCTTGGCTCCAGTAATGGTACGAATGAATGTTTTTCATTCATCTGATCATTTTTAGTTTTGACCAATGGCCTTTCATCTATTTGCATTTCTGTATCTATTAACTACCCATATAAACCCTACATTCTCTCAGCTTTTTGTGATGCTCTGACGAAGGGCTAACGCTCGAAACATCAGCTTTTACATATTCCTTCGTTTATCAACATTAATTCAAGTATGTTAGAATACGTTACGTTACTTTTCGTTAGGTTACGTTACGTCAATTTACTCTGCTTTGCATCACTATATTGTTATTTTATATGAATTCATGTTATCAGTGTTATGTTACTTTCGTCATATCGCGCTAGTTATGTTAATTAGTTATGTTATTTTGCGTGCTATTCAATTTATTATAAGGGAGCAAAAGCTCGGCTGATATTAGCTTGGGTTAGTTTAAAACTGAGAAATGGGGTGCAGTCCTGCCATGGCAGTATTTTCATTGTGTGATTACTGATTGTGTCATGTCGATTAATTTCCAGATGCAGTCTAACAGTTTGTGTCCGACCCAGCCTCAGGGTTCCCGCAGTGTTCAACAAATTTAAAACTTTTTTAAGACATTTTAATACCAAAAATCCTACAATTTAAGACCATCACAGCAAACAAAAACAAGAGAATGTGCTTTTATCAACATGTGATCCCAAGTGTCAACATCCTTACAACAACAATAATAACAACAACAACAACAATAACAACAACAATAACAACAACAACAATAACTTATTTCACCTTAGCAAATTCGGTACATTTACAAATAAAGGAAATTTATATGTGACAAGGTGCTGGCCACCCGGAATAACCATACGGGGCTATACAAGCCGGACAGCCAAAACTCTTTTTGAATTAAAAAATGTTTAAATCAGGAGAAAGAAAAGAAAATAGTGCAAAATGGTAAGTGCAAAAACAAACAGAAAGAGGAGTGCAAAAAGCACAAATTTTGGTAAAATCTTGGTATTATTCAATTGCGGAGTGTAAACTTGAAAAGTTGGCATTCTCATCAAAATAGTTTTAATGCTATATTCGAAACTTGAATCTGAGAAACAACAATATTTTGAATAAATATATTCAAGACTCTTAAGACCTCGATTATGAATTTGGGAAAATTTTAAACCTTCTTAAGGCCTTAAATATATGAAATCAAAATTAAGACTATTTAAGTTTTTTAAGGACCCGCTAGAACCCAGACCCCATTAAATACACCAAAATATTTATAGAATATCTTTCAAACGTGTTATTCCCGATTTATTATTTATTACACACTTTTATTTTGTTTTAATATTACGTTCTTGTTTAATTTAAATTTGATAAAACAAACACAATTATTGCTATGAAAACCCTTTACATCTGAAACATTAAACAAATAAAATGAAAAGTATAAAAATTAACATGCGTTTAATAATAAGTTATTACTTTAAAACTGTACGTTGGAATAAAAGAGTTTAAAGTCAGTAAAAGACGAGGAAGAAATATTTGAAACAGCCGTGGTTTCGGATCAAATTTCCAGTAGTTCTTCCAACTACTGAACCGCCGGCGATGCTTGGCGCAGCTGCAGAAAAGAGATAAGGCAGAAAACAGAGAGCTGTGTGTCGTGTTAGGGACTGGACAGTAAGCAGTCTTTCTCAGCCTTCGTATATGACCTACCATTTGTCCCCGTTTGTCCCTGCCATGCGGTTCTGAATACGACTATTGGTTGAAATAAAATATGAAAGGTGTAAGGTTTCAACTACGCGTTATTGTTCCCATTCAAATGAAGCGCGGTTAACAGTGCTTCCTCAGTTTTAAATATTCCCAATTTTTTTCATCATCATCATCGTTCTTTTCTCCTCTGTGTGGGGGGATTGAGGCCCTTTTTGGTTTCTGTAATCATAAGTTTGTTTTGTGGGATGAGCAATTAGTCCATCGCCCAACTCCCAACCTGGAGGGCCAGGGTTTTCTGTTGGGGTTTTCCTTCCCTTAGCACACGGGTTCCGTACTGATGTAATAACAAATGGTGTTTTACTTGCCATCTCAGTAGACTGTTAAAATAATTCTATTTGAAAAACCATTTCGTTTATCACTTTATGTACCATATTTTGGCATTTCTTGCTGTCAGTTTTAATCAGATAAAACTGCATGCTGGTTTTAATTTTATTTATCTTTTAGTTAAAAGAATCAAATACAAATTTAAAAAATAAATACAAAACAATGTTAAACGTTTTAGACGTTTAAAATTAAATATAATATTAAGTAAGTGTCTACCATAAATAAGCAGTTTAAAGAATTTAATCTTAGCATCTCTATTTTTACTTCTTAAGACAGCGACGTTTAGAGGCAATCAAATTTAAGTTATTTTAACGTTTGAAAACAAATGACGAATGATTCCATTCCAGTTTTCAGTATCTCCTTTAACTTTGAAAACGTATTTATTTACTTTTCCCCTGTACAGCGGCCCCTCTGTAAGAGAATTATTGTCCAGTGGATTAGCTAAGATCTATCTTAACATTTACAGAAATTTGAGTTTTTAAATTAGTAATTGATATGATACATAATATTGAATTATGACATTAAGCAATGATGTCCAGTTTCCGGTAATGGTATTCCTAATACATCACTCTGTAATACTAACATGTGCAAAGAAATGCCTTTGTAATAGGCGCCAAATATTTAGTAATATTTAGATGTGTCAAGCTTATTTATCTCTGAAGAAAAAAACTTCTGGTTGGGTAGCAAAGCGTCCGACCAGAAATCAGAGATTCATCGTTTTGTTTCGCCGACTCAGAAGTTTTTATCTTGTGAGAAAAACAGGACTGAGACAACTAAATATTCGTTTCAATCCTTTGTTAATATCGATGTCATTTGAAGTCACTACGGTCCTTGCTTACCTGAAGAAGTTCGAAGGCTGCCAGCAATTCCCCGGCTTTTTCTTCCCCTCTGAAGACCTGGAACCACTCAAGTGCTGGCGGGAAGAATGGCTTCTCGTAAGGTTCACAAGCCATCTTTACTATCGGACGAGATAAGGAACGCCCGATAAACTCTGAATCACCCTGCATTGATACACACCACAAGTTAGATTTCTCGATACATTTATTGTTTCAAAACTGCTCTTCCTAAGAAACGCTAGACCTAAACCGATGGAGTACCATACATCATTATTCGACCAATACTTCGTTTCCATCGCTACGGATAATATTTTCCTCACTGTTACCACTCTATTACTGTCACCGTTTATCATCATCATCATCATCATTATTATTATCACTATTATTACTATTATTATTATTATTACTCTAACTATTACTGATACGGTTAGTATTTTCATTACCATTATCATTACTTTCACTGTTACTATTTCGCTACCATTACTGTTGTCATCATCATTGCTATCACCACCGTAGTTACCAGTGCCGCTATCATTACTGTTGTCATCATCATTGCTATCACCACCGTAGTTACCAGTGCCGCTACCATTACTGTAGTCATCATCATTGCTATCACCACCGTAGTTACCAGTGCCGCTACCATTACTGTTGTCATCATCATTGCTATCACCACCGTAGTTACCAGTGCCGCTACCACTATCGTTACCATTGCTACAACCGTTATTGTTATTATCACTATTACAATTACAATTACACTTACTGTTACTGTCACCGTTATCATTATTGCTATCGTTGATATCTATGACCAGTATTTTCATAATCCATTACCACTACAATAACTGCCGTTGCTGTTAATGTTGCTATTACTGTTAACGGTATCACCTTCAGTCCAGTCAATCTGGTATACTTATAGCTTACTGGAACATGCTGTACATACCCCGATGTCTTTATCAAAGATCTCCACAACAATGGTAGGTGGGTTAACTGCGATCTCATTCACATCACCCCACAATACCACATCTCTGAATACCAACATCTGGTCCCACGTTGGGCTGCGTGTCTCCCAAATAACACGAGTATCTGACACAAGATGTGTGAAGATCACACGTGCAAATGCATCTGTAGGTCAGATGAACACAGAACAGTCTTGAAATCGGTATAATAATCAATAAAATTGCTCAAGGGTACAAACTTAGACAAAAACCTTGAGACAGACATTGAAAATAAAACTATAAAATAACAATGATGGTGGTAGTGATGATGGTGGCAGTGGTGATAGAACTGGTGGTGGTAGCGGTGGTGCTGGTGTTTGTGGTGATGGTGTTAGTGGTGGCGATGGTGGTGGTGGTGTATGTGGTGGTGGTGATGGTGGTGGTGGTGATGGTGGTGGTAGGAGTGGTGGTAGTGGTGGTGATAGTGGTAGTAGTAATGGTGGTGGTGCTGGTGGTGGTGCTGATGTATGTGGTGGTGGTGTTAGTGGTGGCGATGGTGGTGGTGGTGTATGTGGTGGTGGTGATGGTGGTGGTGATGGTGGTGGTGATGGTGGTGGTGGTGGTAGGAGTGGTGGTAGTGGTGGTGATAGTGGTAGTAGTAATGGTGGTGGTGCTGGTGGTGGTGCTGGTGTATGTGGTGATGGTGTTAGTAGTGGCGATGGTGGTGCTGGTGTATGTGGTGGCGATGGTGGCGGTGGTGTATGTGGTGGTGGTGATGGTGGTGGTAGGAGTGGTGGTGATAGTGGTACTAGTAATGGTGGTGGTGCTGGTGGTGGTGTTAGTGGTGGCAATGGTGCTGGTGGTGTTAGTGTTGGCGATGGTGGTGCTGGTGTATGTGGTGGCGATAGTGATGGTTATGGTGATGTATGTAGTGGTGATGTATGTGGTGGTGCTGATGGTGAAAATGGAAGTAGTAGTGGTGGTGGTGGTGCTAGTGTGGGTGGTGTTAGTGGTGGCGATGGTGATGGTACATTAAATTTCTAATCGTGTTAAAATGTTGAAACATACAACTTAAGCCAAAAAGTCACTGATATATAAGACTTAGTAAAGTTGTCGTTTCCAAGCAAATATGTTTGCTTTCCAGAGCTTAATTATTATGCAGCTTGCGTGGTAACAGAGAAATGTTTCTTTCTGTTTATGAAATGGACTAAATCCTCTTTATGCATGACAGCCACCAAGTTACGTTTTTGCCTGATGTTTGGTGGAATAATATACTTGCCAACATCTAAACTCCAAACAAGGAAAAACATGACTATATAGATTGTAAACATGGGCAATCCTGATAGTAGGTCTGAACTTATAGTTTATTGAGATATTAGTATAGAATACGTCATACCTGACAGCCCTGAAGCATCGCTACCGATCAAACTTCTGGCTTGATACAAATGACTTCGGAGAATAAACTTCTGTTTCTCTGTGATACAAAAAAATAAAGCACTTATATAACTTATTTGTCACAACTCAGATTTGAGCCTTTAATCTAAAAAAATAACTATTGGAAAGTTCGAAACCTTATGTTTGTTTAGAAAGCTTTTTTGTTCTTTAGAACGCTGTTAGAAAATTTACGAAAAGATTGAAATGTTAGCATTAACCCTTCTCCCATTCTTTAAAAAAATTACATATAATGTAGCAGGACACATCACATTTTCATCAGCACTATCATCATTACCAGTGGCGTATGCTAGTACGGGTGATATGAATTGCTATAGTAATCACCTCTGCTATTATCACTTATATTTCACTGTAATGGTTAGAGAGTTGAGAAATCAGCTCGCCTGTGAATTAGTGTTGATATGAATAAGCAACACTGAATAAAGAAACTGACCCTCTAGACCTCATTCCCACCCCTCCCCCCTCCGGTCTAAGCATATACAGTCACACTACAACAACTAACCAGTGTATATCAG
>JAODFW020956046.1:0-10724 GCA_027575235.2 Palythoa mutuki
GTGAGCGGTTTTTATTGAAGAAAAAACAAAATAAAACAAGTTATTGGAAAATGAAACGCCTTGCGACACACATGTATTGTACGGATGAATTTAGAGGCGAACTACCTTCATTGTTGAGCAGTCTTTACAATAATTTTTTTTAATGTTTATGCTGTATCGCTAAGTTTTAGCCCGAGTCAATTTTTTTCTACCACAAAAAAAGTTAAAAGTTTGGTCGTACCACAAATTTTTTAGTTATCAAGCCTCAGCCTGAGCTTGTTCTTAAATTGTTCTTAGATTTTGCCAAACTTAAGCCTCGTTGTTCTTATAAAGTTGTTCTTATAAAAAAGCGTGTATTATCAAACAGCATTAATATTTTACCTATCAAGCGAAATTAGGATATTTCTGTTCTCCGAAACTCTTGTAATCAACTAAATACCCATTCATTAATAACGTTGTATTTACCATCTGAAAGGGACGGTGCGAGGTCTATCAGCGCCTTCCTTGACAAGGGGCTTGTGGAATTCCCTGCCGGCCCTTGAATGAATAATAGCCCAGCATTGTTCGCAGTAATACTGCAAACACGTGACGTTGGCACAAAAAAATGGCGCAAACTTTCCTCCACAACGGGCCCCCTGACATTCGTCACACATTTGGTCATCTAACACATACGGCTTTACCTCCACCTGCAGGAAAAAAAAATTATAACGTTTAATTTTTGGGCTAAACTTGTCCGAATCATTGGTTTGAACAGGAGCCCATTACAGGGAGCGTTCATCTTCCCTTATTCATCTTGTTATTGTTCGCTTTCGATTCGCGCAAAATAAGATTATAACATTTCTATCCATCCAATCAAAAGAAGTGAGTTCGACTCAGTTGTATTTCGTCACTATAAAGGCTGCAAGTTACCGTAGAAGGTGGACGAAAGCAAGAATTTCGTTCCCAGGAAGTTCCCTAGAAGGTTGTCGGGGAGTCGGGGAAAAGGCATGGTAACCAGGTTGTTTTAAGCCAGTGCTTGCCTGGTTTACTGGAAGCTGGGCGCCTGACGATAAAACACCACTGAATATGTTTAAAAATGTTCTATTCTTTGTAAAACCTGCTCGCATACCCGTTTATCAATGTCCTGATGTTGGAGTTGCACAAATCTGGCGCTGATGGCTGCAATATAGCTTTGCTGGTTGGAGAAAGCAACTCGACCAGCACCTAAGAAGAAAATGATAATAATAATTCATTATACTTCTATTGCGCAATTATCAGTATAAAAATTTCAACTGGGCATTACAAAAATTGACACTATTAAATATTAAACAAAAAAAAATTGAGAAAGGCAAAGCATAAATTTATGTACATCTCCTCTTAACTTTGATTCGAAAAAAAAACATTTGAATTGTATCAAAGTTTCAATCTTTCGTCGGTTCTCAAAACCGGTGATTTTTGTTGTCATTTGAAACTCATTTAGCAAATAAGAGAACAATCATAGAGGCGAATACGCCAAAAAAGTAATGAGCCGTTCTGATGATGATGATGATGATGGTGGTGGAAGTGGTGGTGGTGATGATGATGATGATGATGATGATGATGATGGTGGTGGTGGTGGTGGTGATGATGATGATGATGATGGTGATGGTGATAATGATGGTGGTGGTGGTGATGATGATGATGATGATGATGATGGTGGTGGTGGTGGTGGTGGTGGTGGTGATGATGATGATGATGGTGATAATGATGGTGGTGATGATGATGATGATGATGATGGTGGTGGTGGTGGTGGTGATGATGGTGATAATGATGGTGATGATGATGATCACAATGATGATCATAATGATGTTGAAAGGTTGATGATTATGAAGAGATGATGGCGATCTTTATGGTAACGGTAGTAGTAGTGATCATGGTGCTGGTGGTTATGATGCTGAAAAAGAGGATGTTGATGATAGTGATAACGATAATTATGTTGATGATGATGATGACGACGACGACGATGATGGTGGTGGTACATTTTTACTGGTGGTGATAATCCTAACAGGGATGGTTATGGTGATAATGAAGCTAACGAAAATTATGTTACGATTATAATGGTATAAAATTCCCCTTTATAGCAGCAACGACAACAATCATTACTGCAGGAACAAACAGTAGATTCTATCGTAAAAACACCTTTTTAAAATAGTAATACCCCAGTTATAATAAGCGCATTTTCCTCGAGTCACTGTACTCAACACCAGATAAGAACATGGTGAATGAATGCAAGGAATTTCCACGGCCATACCTCCCGCTTTTAAAATCCCTTGGGGGTGAAAACTAAATGCACTTTTAATCATTGTCGAAGCAACATGATAATTCTTTCTCTCCTGACGAAGGCAAACAGTAGTTGCCTAAAATTTGAGAGTTTCAAAGTGCTTGTAAGATTTTAGTAGACGTGTTTATCGTTTTTATTATTTTACAAGTATTTTAATAATTTTTCCTAATCAGATTTTAATTGTTTTATCCTGAATTATGAACACTGATCGCCCATTAGGTATAATAGTAATACCTTTAGGATATTTCAGTTCTGGATCAACATCAATTCCTGCATAGCAGACCCCACCATACAGTCTATCCATAATCATAGCGAGCTCTATGGCCCTCAGTGGGCGCGGCACTCCTCCTACAAAGATGGTTTTCCTGGGGTCCAAGGGCTGCGAGCCGTCCATCACAAAATCTGCGTCGGCCAAATTCCATGGTCGAATTTGCACCTGATGTTGGTAACACAGGGGAATTAACACATCTGCAACAGTTCTGGATCTCAGAAGATTTTTCTTCTGAGAAAAAGAAGCTTCAGACATCAAAAGATAACTTTCATAAAAATTTCCAAGCTACAAAATTACACATTAGCAGTTCCTAAGTGCGGTGTGTTGGTACAATGGTAAGATCTCTGCCTTCTAACCACAAGGTCTCGGGTTCAAACTCCGGCTCAGCCAAGTGTTGAATATTTTTGTGACCTTCCTTTCCACCAAAGTTGACTTAGCTTTCCATCATTATGAGGTCGGTAAAATGAGTACCAGCTTCTGCTGGGGGCTAACCTGCGATATATTAGTGTCCCGTCAAGGGGGAGTCAATGACTCTCATCCGCTTAACGCTACAGAAATCGGAGATAATTACTGGGGCCAATGGGCCATTTTTTAATAGGCTCGTAAATCATTTAGCTTTGTTTAGTCCTTAAGTGCGGGAAGGTACGGACAGAAAAGATGAGAGATGTACTTCCCTGATTTACGAAAGTACGTTTCAACCTCAAAGGGAATTTATCAGCTCTTACCCAGACCTGAAAAAGTTTCGGAAGCTTCCGAGAGTGAAATTTTAAAATAAGTTTTGCTCCATTTTTAGTTTTTGAAAAACCAGCCCTTTAAGCCAACAGGTATCATTTTAAAGTAGAAGCATAGGCTTTACACAGCCAACATGTTTAAGGCTTTCCAGGCAGACCCAGCAAAAGACACGATCAAGTTTAATTACGGCTTTAGTTGAAAACTGCATATTTTTCATATACAAGTAACCTGAAATCTGTTCTCTGACCTATATTTTATTGAAACCACGTTAAAGTATACACACAGGGCCGGCTATAGGTGCAGCATGTTGAAGGGTCTCTAGCGGGTGTTTAATCAACGAAATTTTGTCATGTAAAAGTCAGATATTGGGCTTTTGACACCATTTTGCTTATAATTCGCTGCAAACGAGAAGTGCAGAAACCGAATAATGTATGCAAATACGATGTAAAATCTCTCCATGACGTTAGATGTCCGGTGATTCTGCTTTATTTTACTGATTAAATACCTCAAATCCTAGAAACGCATCTTATGACAGGTTAAAAATTCAAACCAATTGATATTTCAAAAACTACATGTGATGGTTAGAAATTTCAAAGCATCCTTCAGTTACTTGATATATATTTCCAAATACAAAACTATTTTTGAGTTTTCTTTAATTCATGAACACTTTAATATGTCAGACTGGAATTGATGTGAACAGAAATCTGGCTAAGACCCTCAAAGTACTGACCCTGTATTGATTGTAAAAAGTTGCTGAAAAGTCCTGAAAGTCTGTATAGGTATTAATTGTAAGTGTAACGCATGCGCAGAACTTACCGGCTTGTCTTTAATGGTTGGGCTGGACACACATAAGTAAAGTTTATTCTCTTGCTGAAAACAGGCATCAATGAGCTTCTGTACCGACACTTCTTCCAGATACAGCAAAAAGGCATAGCCTGAAATAGAAAGTTTATCTTTCAAAAACACATCCCTCAATCATTATACTTTCACTTCACTTCACTTCACTTAATCTTCTCGTTGGGAAAATTGTGCATGTTTGTTAGTAGCCTGCATATCAATCGCTTAACAAAATTTTGGACGCAGGGGAAATGGGTGAGCAAAAAAATGGAGTAATGAGGGAGGGTCCTTCCTTCCCCTCCCCCTCCCCCATCACTCCAATTTTTTTGCTCACCATTTCCTGTGCGTCCAAAATTTTGTTAAACGCTTGCTACGCAGGCTAGTTTGTTAGCTGTGCCGGGGTGAGAAAGCCTAATAAGGAAGAATGAAGGAGGTGACCGATGATAATAATGATTCGGGGCTGAATAAATTTCCTGACCGTAAGTGCTTAGTTAGAATTTCCTTGCAGGGAAGACGTAATTGATGTCACCGTATCCAATATATTTCGAGATTGCGAGTTTGATCCACAGAAAGGCTTTTTAAAAAACATTCAACGTGTGTCTGCGGGAGCCTACATTTTTATGTTTCGCTCATATATATAAAAAAAGAGAAATGTTTAAAGTTGGTGAGCCGTTTTGCGGCCGCCAATATGAATGTCAATGATGTTAAGAAACCCTTTATTTTTAGTTGATTGTACGGTGCTCCATTTGAGTTACATGACGCCTTATTAGAAAATATTTTACAGAATTATGGAAACGTCCGCCCCATGTGGCAACAAACGTATCGGAAAGGCTCCTTCAAGGGGGTCCAAACCGGTATTAGCCCTTTCAGCCCAGAGCGATTTATCAACATCTAACTTCTCCTTACATAACTCATATCAAAACAATATAACCGGTAAGGAGAAATTGGAAATTGATCAAGTGGAATAAACTGTAGAAGTTAAATAGACAAATTCTCCCAAACTGCTTATATAGAAAGTATGGAGCTCAGTTGGGAGAATTTACTAACACGTCATTTGTCGTGCTAGGTTGATTTTCGTGTATTTACCAATTGTGTTTCACATGTTTCTACACGACAAGATTATAATGCATGACAGTTTGCTCACATAGCTTAGCCTTGGAAGTTGTATAACTCATGTATTGAAAGAGCAACAGGTGTGTTATTGCTGAGTTATATTTCCGTTGTGTCATTTGCATTTAGTCTTAATCTCCAATATTCAGTACAGTTTCACTTAATAGTTTTGTATTTTTTATCGTTGATGAGCTTTGTCTAAGAAGTATACTATGTTTTGATTTACATGAAGTTTATGAACATTAGTGACCAGTGTAAACCTGTCAAACAAGTTCAACCAGTTTTCTGTAATAGCGTGTGCAATAATGTGTGCTTTGAAAATTACATTCAGTTCTGCTCCAGGAGTTGTTGTTTTAAGTTGTGTTATTTTTGCGGCTCTCGCATTTCTATTTTATTTGAGTTTATTTGATTTTCTTTTATTTTCCAACATTTTCTCCCGGTTTGCCCAGCCACATTAAAATTAGCTAAAAATCTAATAGGAGTTAACTTGTTGTATGTAATATTATATATCATATGTATGGAAAGTAAAATAAAGAAGCGTAGAAAAATTGTTGCTGGCATAACAAATTATGATTATAATTAAATTTTGAGTGTATGAGAAAAATTGCCAGTCAGTGATCAGTCCTTTAGGAGAACCTCTGTAAATATTTTAACTTTTAGGAAAAAATCATGATTTATATATTAATATGCTTAACTCTGGCCATAAATTGGATATATTTGTTGATCTGATTTCAGGATTTTCCAAATTTTAGGTGTTTCTCCTTTAGTAAATAATTTAAAATTTATTATTAATCAGTTTTATGAAAGAGCAGGACTTGAACACTCGAATTTATATTTATTAATAATTCACTGTGTTTAACAGCCAAGCATTTTGTGGTCCTTGATGCACCCCTGCTATTTGAAAGTGGCTTTTTTGCTCATTTTACAACATACAAACTGGTTGTTTTCTGGTAAGTAACTCTACCTATTAATAATTATTATAATTCTAATAACACCATGCCAATTATTTCTCATTGCTACAAATAGCAGCTACACATTAATAATTACTTATTGGGTAATTATTGTTATAATTGTATTCAAGAAGCTTTGTACTTGAACATGGTTTTCATACACTTGGTCAATGAAATCAGTAGGTAAAAAATATAAAAAAATGTGGGTTAGTGTGGGGTAATACTAACTAAAGGTAGTGTTGGCACAAGTCTAGCAGGGTAGGGGTTAGGTGCAAACTTTTTAATATGTGATCACTAAAATTATTTATATAGTCTATATTTAAATATCAAACTCTAGTGATGAGAAAAGTCAACTGGAACGATTAATGAAGAGGAATAAACTGCTGCAAGAGCAGGCAGAAAGGAGGATACGATCCCAGATGCCGCTGAGTGAGAAGTGTAAAAGGGCAACACACATTATTGACAATTCTGGAAGTCAAGAGAATACACAAAAACAGGTTTTGAAGATATACACAGAATTTAGCTCTTCATATTCTTACCTACCAATCCGTTTGTTTATTTTGCTCATTTTAGGAGTAACAATGTTCTCCTTGTTTTTGCTATTCTCATCAATGATCAGTAGTTGGTAATTTGAGTTAATAAGACATTCATTTGGTGCTTATAACATATAAGGTATATATGAAGTTTTTGACCTTTTTTAAACTAATTACCTCTGAAACCATATTTAAAATTGTAATTATTTTTTTAAACAAATTTACAAAAACAAACTAGAAAGTAATTTTGAAGTATTTAAAAATGTGGACAAAACAGGTAGTTTATATAAGGGTTGACAGTACGATCTTTGCCTTCCAAGGTTCTGAGTTCAAGCACTTTGAACAAAATATTAGTTTTTACAAGTGTGACCTTCATTCTCACCAAAGTTGACTCAGCTTCCCATCCTTAAGGTCGATAAAATGAGCACCAGCTTCTGCCGAGGCTAACCCGTGATGGATTAATGTCCCAACCAGAGGGAATCAATGACTTTCATCCACTTAACACCAGTGAAACCAGAGATAAGCATCAGTGTTACTGGACCACTTGGGATTTAGCTTATCTTGGTTAATGTTAAGATCATAATGATTATTATTAATCTTAATTTTGTTTAACTCTGACAATAAATAATTGCAAAACAAAGAAATAATTCAAATTTGCTGCATTTTTTGGTGTTTTATTTTAAATAAATAATATTAACAAAAATTGAAGAGTGTGGTGAACAGTTAGCATAATTATTAACTAATGTCAAGTAGATACAAGTTTAAATTTCCTCAAACAGTACCATTATAGAGAAAGCTGAGGATCACTGGTCAATTTTTAAGTTTTTGTTTTTTTTATATCAAGTACCAAACATGTCACACACAATTGATTGTAAAATGTAATCAAAATATGTGCAGATTTAAAAATAAAAAGTACCTTTAGTTAGTATCCACTCTTTGGTCAGGAATAAATTTTTTTATAATAATAATAACAAACTAAAAATTAAGTATTAAAATACATATTAATATTTACAGGAACTTGTTTTGGTTTTATAGTACAACGAAACTGTAAGTTACATGTTTCACTCACAACTTGTTCTTTCGTCACAAATAATAAAATTATTTATTGGCAGTTATCATTTTGTTGCTGGATGCCCATGCAGTGGGTTTTTTCTGTCATGCCAAATAAGTTTGAATTTTGTCTGCCGGCTGCCATCACTCATGTCAGAGTTCAAATGGACCACACAAGACACTAACAAGACAGAGGTAACACAACCATTAAATTGGCTGGTTCCAGCTAATTACAAACAAAGTCTTGTTTGAAATTACACCAAAACCAAAGCCCAAATCAAGAGGTGGTGTAGCAATAAAAATGGTAGTAAACTAAGGTAAAATCTCACAAGGACCAGCTAGATCCTTATATACTTTCTAAAAAGAATTAATTTTGTCAGGACCATTGGAACTTTTGATTTTTGAAAAACCCATTTAAAACCTGTTGTCTCCTGTTTCACAGCCATTATTTGTGTGCCCTGCCAGCTGGCTACTGCATGCTTACCAGAGTGGAACATTGGATTAGCAGCCATCAATGTCTGGTGAGAAGTTTGGTTAATGATGGCTGCAAAGGAGACTGCTAACTTGATAAATGCATACATTATGCTCAAAATAGCTTAGCATTGTGACTTAGGAATTTGTCTTTACTAGTAGCCTATGACAAAGTTTGAAAATGATAAACTTGTGATCATGGCAGAAGAAAAGACTTAAGACAATGTTCTCCCTTCACCTGGACGCAGATTAGACCTTGTTCCAGCAGGAAAGTAATTGAGAGATAAAATTTGTTCCAGTCTTGTAGAACTCAAATAGACTTGCAAAGGCCTCTGGAGCTGACAGATGTGGCACAACAATTTTTTTTTTCATCACTCAGTAATTGACACAGCCATCTCCTTATTATTGCAAAACAGGTCAAAAGTGCAATGGTGATAAATTACTTTCAGTGGATGGTTGAATTTCTATCACTCAATATTGTTATATGGATTAAATGGATGAGTCAATGTCACAGTTTTTGACATAAGAGATGTCCGCTTGAAGGGTGATAGGTTGACTCGGGATGGCACTTGGAGCTCCCTATAGATGGAAATAAAATTATCATAAATATCAAATAATTAAATAGTTATAGTTTCTACAAAAAACCTGATTAAATGCTTTTGCAGTTTCTACTGAAGTATGATAATATGATATATTTCATACAACAACTTACTTGTAGCTATATAAAAATAATACATTATAAAAAAATAATTAAGAAATTTTAAAAATTTTGAAAGAAAAATGTAAAGCTTAATATTATAAGATGTTATTAGTTAAAGAAAATTTAAACATTTCAATATAAGAAGAGAGGGGACAATGTTAACTTTGGAATGCTAAAATAATCCATTATTATTATTATTATTATTATTATTATTATTATTATTATTATTATTATTAAAAATACCATATTTTCTGGACTATAACCCACTGGCTATCTGTTGATTATACCTTGTATCAGAGAAGGTGCAGGTGATCTACCGGTGTGGGTTATCTGTGAGATTCTGTTAGTTCATCTGTATATATTAAACAACTTGTAGCGTTTTCAACAAAAATGTTCTGCTGGATTGTAGGGGATCTAAACTTTGTTTAATCCAGTCAGCATCCCAGTTTTTTCTGCCTACCGGAACTATTTAAATTGGCTAAAATACTATCTCAAAACAAATGAATAATGCTACCAATGTCCACTGACTTGTTCAATTTTATTGCCGTGCACAATGTCAAGCATGTGCATCCATGCATAACTAAGCAATTATCCAAGGTCATGTGCCATCTTCCCACCTTTGGGACTACATGCTATGTCAGATCAACTTGGGAAAGTGACAGCATTGTTTCCAACCTTTGGTTGTTTGTGGCAGCAAATTTTAACGTTTCAAATTGACAGTCCAATTATCAGGAGTGCCAAACCAAGGAATATCAAAAGAGAAATGAAAAATTTATGACTTTGCCTACAACCTAGCAATCTTTTGCTCCAGAGAGTTTTACCTACCGCAACAACTTGCAGTTTTATGAATGTCATTGTGGTTACTGCTGAACATTTTGTGATATTTTCACAACAACATTTGTTTATTCAGTTTGATATGTTTACATTTTTGTAAATAAATTGTTTTATGATGCTTTAACAGTTAAATGTGATAATACATGAGGAAGAAATAACTAAATTAGGGTGCAGGTTATACGCTGGTGCAGGAATTGGTTAACTTTTCTTTCTCGACTGTGATGCAGGTTATAGCCTAGAAAATATGGTACTTTCTGATTGAATAATTGTGAATGCATAAAGAGTGCATTAAGTTTATTGGGTTATACAGTGCAACACAAGTTTCCATTGAAAAACCTGCAAGTGCCAAAGTTAAACAGAAAAAATGGCTGACAGTCATTTTGCTTTGTCAAACCAACACAATGTTGAACAATTGTTCAAAAGAAAATGCAAAAAATCAAAATACTTAATTGAATGCTACATAGAACTAGAAAAAAATTTGGCAAAAATGGGCAACTGGGGCAACTGAACAAAAACTTGACGAGAAACTTAAGGAATTTGAATATAGACAGCTAATTAATATAATATGTATTGCAAGTATTTGAAGCATATATATGCTGCATTGTTGAGATTATATTATTAAACAAAAATCGTATGAACTTGCTCATGCATTTCATGATTTATGGATGCTTTGAAGTTCTCAAACAATATTCAGAATTTTCAAAGTATCACTGGTACCCATAAATTATAGCACTTGTATTTCATTGATTTCCTATACCTATCATGAGCACAAACTTTTTAACAGTTTTAAACAGCTATGAATAATTTGAATTATAAAGAATAAAATAGAACATAATTAAGACAAGATAATATACATACTTATGAACGCGGTGAGTGGTTGCATGTGCTTTATTGTGAGTGTATGCAGCTTAGTGTTGACAATCCCAACGTTTATATCTTGTGACAACGCTCAGTTGGC
>JAODFW020956130.1:0-10720 GCA_027575235.2 Palythoa mutuki
TTTTTACGTGTGTTTAAATACGACATTTCTCAGTGGTAGAAAACCCTATAAGACACTCTTGTTTATATAATAAAACAGAAATAATTACAGCAAATAAGTTCTCACCTCTTTTCAACGACGCAAAATGAGTACAATCGATACCTTTTTCACAAGGGAAGTTTTCGAACAATTATAAATACAACACTAATATCTACAACAGTTATATTTAGAGCACTTATAACTACAACACTTATACTTACAGCAAGTAGGCTTTCAAAACTTATAACTAAAATAAACTTTTATTATTACTCTAATAATTATGTTGATGGTTTCAATTGATTACAGTAAAATCCCCATCGGACTGTGCAAATGCTCTCGATGGCCAATACCCATATCCACAAAATTGCACGAGGTTCATCATATGCACAAATGGACAGGGAGGAGTCACTTCTTGCCAGCAGTATCTTCACTTTAACGAGACCTCGAAACGATGCGAATTTCATCCGGAAAATGCCGGCTGTTCCTCAGCTGTAGTCACTGGCAATGTACCAAAACCCAAACCAGGTATTTCTTGATCGATACCCTAACATAGGTTTATGTATCGCAAGAGTATTACTTAACTTCTTTTAGTGGGACACTTCTTTATCAACCGTTATGCGTTTTTTAAATTATCATTATATTTCTGGAAAAATTTTCAAACCAATACTTGACAGTTTTTTTTTTAAAAGACCTAAATTGATCAAGTGGCCAATATTTACGATTGCTATCAAAATGTGACAGCGATGGAAGCGGATGAGAATGTACGTAGAATGTATGTAGAAATTGAGTTTATGGTTCATGAAAAAGGCTGGGAGTACAAACGCATAATAGTTCAATTGTCATAAAGAAGAAAAATTTTCAAAGTCGTTCCATTTTTTAATAAAAAAGTTGAATCAAATAATTACATGCACAAGTTATGCAAAATGACGTCATACAATTAACAACAAGATGTTTAATTTCAGACTACAGTTAGTGAAAGTGTCACGCCATTTTTTATGTTGAAAAACGCCCCGAGAAACGTCCAAATGACCTCAACCCTCGTAAGAAACGCATTTACGAAAATACTTGGTTTTGTTTCAATGTAACTTAATTGATGTGACGAAATTTTATCTAATAACATTTTCTTCCAGCGATCGACATGCAAAATTAAGCTCAAAACTCGGCATCAAATTCAAGTGGAAAGCAAGTGTTGCTTTCATACAAAACACATCGCCACAGAACTGTCTGATGTTATATGATCAATAGCTTTATTCATTTTTTTTTTGCAATCGCTTCAAACAACTCAAACTTTCCCTTACCTTCAAACTCAGCGACGAAAACTCTGCAATACCAAAATTTCTCCACGTCGAAGCGCAAGTTTGTTGTCATGCCATTTACGGTCGCGCATGAAGTCGAGGCATTTGTCATAGTCATAGGCCGGCTAGATGAAAATTGCTGAAAAGCTGATGCGTTTTCCTTCGTAGAACGCAATTATTGTTGTTGTTGTTATTATTATTACACTTTATTACATATAAATATCATCGCCAAAGTTTGCTTCGAGCTCAGGTGGTTTTATTACCGTAATTCTTCCCATGACAGCGGATTAAATACCATTAACCAAAGGTCTCATATACTCTTTCATATTATTGTTGTTGTTGTTGTTGCTTTTTTTTTTTTTTTAATTTGAAACGCTTCACGAATTGGCGTGTCATTATTGTTGTTGTTGTTGTTACCACTGTTATCGTTGTTGTTATTGTTTTTGCTATTATCAATGGATAAAGATTTATTAGTGAGATAAAAAGTTTAATAAAATTTGTAATTCATGTCAGGAAAACCGGTGACCTGCGAAAAGCTTTTCAATGGTAACTACGCCCATCCGACGGACTGCAGTAAATTCATCACTTGTACGAACGGCCATGCGATTGAATTTTCCTGTTCGGGCTCTCTGGTTTATGACTGCAAGAAAGATAGCTGCCAGAACCCCAACAATGCCTCTTGTGGAAGTCTAAAGCCCACAACGAGTCCGCAGACGTCGCCCGGTACAAAAGGTTGAAATATTTCACGTGTACCTCATATTTGATATAATTGATATATATTTGTTTTATTTTGTTTCATAGATTCTGTAGGCTTTGCCATACGTGACTACCCATGCGCACAGCCAAGTTACCCAACAAGGAAATGCTGCCATGTCTCCTATTATAATTGGCTGAGCGAATGCGCAGTCATGTTCCGGCCAAATTACAGTTTTTGTGGAATTGCTTTATTAATTAGGAGTTTCAAATTGTCTTCAGAAACGCTAAAATCCGGGACGTATGGACGCCGTTCAGAATTGTTTGTTTACCTCCCACAGATACTGATATATAGCGAGTATGGTCGCCAATCAGATTACATCCCTTTTAAAATATAGCAAGATAGCAGACCAATTAGAATGCGTATGTTGCCAAGGACAATGAGTTTCTATATACTAATTGAGAATGTCCTCGAAAACGCGATGAAAACTTGGCCCTCACCAGGTCTGTCATTGCGGGTTGTTTAAGCAATAAACCATACTTTTCTATGGGTTTACGGGCATAATAAATCACGCGGAATATTGGGAGAACACGAGAGAAGCTTGTATTTTTTCGAGTGCTCTCACAACATCCCAAGTGTTTTATTTTCCAGGAAACCCATAGAAAAGTATGGTTTATTTGGGAGAGATTTCGACTCAAACTTGAAAATGTGAATTGTTCTTTGCAGTTCTTCTGTTTCAGTCTTTTGTGTACAGAAAGTATGCATTGCTCAATGGGATAAAGTCCGGGAATGACGTCACAGCCCAGTCCCCCGAAACGCGGTCATGAACCAAAATGGCCGAAAATTTTACAAGTTTGAGCCACTGTAGCAAAAAAACAATTTGACCAAAATCAAAAAATTTTTCACGGAAGTACTTCAAATTGTATATTAAATACTTCAAGCCAAAAAAAGTTAATTTTGGGCTAGTTGCACTTTAACTAATGATGTTATTTTTCAAAGATTACTGCAATGGTGGAAAATTCCCTTACGATCTTTGTAATAGAAAGTTTACTTAACCTTGCTGAAAAATTCACACAATCTTTGTCACATATGAACTGTTGAATAAAAAGCTAACTTCACACTAACTCGCGTATGCATATAATTATATATTAATATTCTGATTGTATCTTATTTTTTACATCTGTTAAGCACTCTTGTAAGTTCATTTATAAGGCAGGGCAATCATTTTAAAGGAATCCTCATTTGTTTGTGCCGATATTGAACATGACTTCAAATTTGATAACTCAGACTGCTGCAAGCAATTTATTTTGATTGATTTTATGGTTTGACTTTCCTGCATGCCACCATCTTGAAATGTCACATTGTCACTCTCCAATCTCAATAAAACTGCAGGAATAAAAGAGTGGAGGTGTGGTACTGCAACCAAAAAATTGCACATTTCAAGATGGTTGCTTGCAGGAAATTCAAACTGTGGAAACGATCAAAACCTGCTTGGGGTAGATATGTATAAGAGAGTTATTGAATGTGAATTTGATAAGGTTTTAGTAGACAAATTTAGCAGGGCTCCCACGGAACCCCTCTGGTTTTTTTTTCTTTGTTTTCACAAAACCTCAATAATGTGATAAAGAAAAGTGCAGTCTCTCAAAGATATACTCCCAGGAGGAAAACTTTTAAAAAAACACAGTAAGATGCAAGTACAAAATACAACTAAATAGAGAGCAGCAAAAACCAAACATATATTTCGAAATATAATAAAATAATATAATTTTATATAAAATAATATATTTTATTTATAATTATTTTGTTCTCAGCATTCTTGGAGCAGGCTCAATTATTGTTGTTGCAGTAGCCAAGAAAAAAGTCTGCAATGCTGAGGTGAGTAAGTTACTGTACTTGCTCATTATATGTTGATACCATGTGTAAGTCAAGCCCCATTTTACAGGGAGGGTAAAGGGTTTCTTCGTGAAGCCATGAATCCTCTTTGTTATTGTTTGTGAATCGTGATAAGAGGAAGTAAGAATCCATGATTTGTGACTCAGACCGTGGCCGTGACACATGAACTAGACAACTTTAAGTCCGTTAATTGTAAAACATTATTCTCGTTCCTCGTGATTTCATCAGGGCAAGAGGTTGTTTTAAATAGTACACGTAGACAATCAGAAATAGTTGTTGTATTTACATTGGGCTAAACTGAAGGGTCAAATACTTTCCAAAATGAATGAGAAAAGTTGTTTATACAAATGAAAAAATTTCACATCCAACCAACTGGAAATGATGAACACATTTGTCATGTGATGATTTTTTTTTAAGTTTTTTTTTATTATGTGATGAAAAACAAAGGTTTATTTAGTTTTAGTTTTTATTAACTTATTTTGATTGCACCTTGTTTCCCTTTTTTGCACTCAGTGCTAACTGACTGAAATCTGAAATGCTTTAACTTAAGCAAATCAGGATCAAGAAACTTTTTTATTTGTATTACCTACCTGAGCCAGTAGGCTTGTGTGGTCATAAAAACAACTCGTTACTGCTAAAAACTCCCAAATTTTCAAAAGTCAAATTTTGTAGGAACCCTCAAAAATTTGTGATTATCTGTCCAGCTCCTTAAAAGCTCCAACCAGTAATGACAGACTGCAAGCCCAAATAGTACTGACTTGCTTGAATTCCTTGACGTTTTGAATGAAAATAAAAGTTGAATATCACTGTCAGTAGTAACATTGAAATTCGTTAAGATATCACAGACTGAAACAGTCATGATAACATTTTTGTTTTTTGTCATCAGAATGAGGGCCACTTTCGATGATCATAAAACTAAAAGGGTTCATTTACCTAAAAATTCCAAAATTTACATTAATACTAACAGTATATTTGCCATTACTTACACTCAGGACATTATTTACTGCACATAATATTACATTTTAGTATAAATCTACTAGTATACTAATGCAAGTGCCACAATCTGATTGGCTGAGCTACTCGTATACTATTCGGTGATAGATAGTGAGTAGCGATTGTCAACAAAATGGCAGCTGCTCTTTCAAGGTTTCGAAGTGTGAGTAAAGAGGATTTGGATAATTTACTAAAATTGACAGCCTTTTTTTTGAATGACTAGTAGATTTATACTAAAACAATTAGATTATTCGCTCTTGATTTCTATCGCGCGATAGTTGATTCGGGCTTCGGTCTCATCAACTATCAAGCGATAGAAATCGTGAGCTCATAATCTAATTGTTAAATATAACTTGTATCAATGGAAGCCGATGGTCTGCCCTTTACCCTCTCCCTCTGTCAGTGCTTGGTTTTACAGGTATTTAAAACTAAAGCTACACAGATTAAAGGAAAGTTGAAACAGACATTGGAGGTCACTGAGAAATGAACTGGGTACCTGCAGCACAGAAAGCAGTGCACTTACACCAACTTTTCTGTGCCAGGTCCTGACTTTGTACTTTGTTTGATTTGTTTCAGCTACTTATAATCTGAGTATTAAGGTGGGTGATGTAAAGGGATCAGGAACAGATGGGAACGTTTATATTCAGCTCTTTGGAGAGAAAAGTAACACAGCAAAGATTCAGCTGCGACAAGCTGGTGACATAAGAAACAAATTTGAGAAAGGCAGAACGTACAAGTTTACTGTTGACACAACTAATATTGGAAAGGTAACCCTAGATTAGCCTTTGCTATTTTGCAGGTAGTATGAATTGTAAAAAATCTATGTAATGACAATGAACTTGTAACGTACAGGTGGACAGAATAAAGCTCAGTCATGACCACACAGGTTACGGCTCAGGATTCTATGTCGAAGAAGTAGAAGTTGAAGTACCAGCACGCCAGGACCGCATCAAGTTCCCATGCCGATGTTGGCTTGCGCAGGACCAGGATGATGGCAAAATTGAGAGAGAAATGACTGCACAGACACAGTTACCAAGTGAGTTGTGGGTGAAGTGTTTGATAATTTTTAAATATTACATTCTCAACGATAGGAAAACTGGGAGAATGGGGGAGTCAAGTTGGCGTAGTGGTCATTACTTGTGCCTCCCACCTCTATGAGTCGGAATCAAATCCTGGGATCCACATGTGGACTAAAATTTTGGGACTCTTAATCTGACTCTGAGCGGTTTCTCTGGGTGCTCTGGTTCTCCTCTCTATCCAAAATTTTCTTTCACGCGGACATATGAGCCATCAAGCCATCAAGCCTAATATTAGACCCTGAATGGGCAATCACTTCCTTTGCAATTGATGTTAATAAAGTATTTATTATTTAAAGTTTATTATTTAAAGTATTTATTATTTTTTTACTGAAAGTACAGTAAAGGTGTGGTTTCGTATGTCATGAAACGTAAAGAGTTTAAAAAATTCATTGTTTAGTAGATTCTTCTAAAGAATGTTTTAACGTACCAAAATTCAAGTTTTCAATCCATTTGTTCCTAACAGTTGGTCAACTTGCACAAAATTTTTAAGCAACTTCTTTGAAATGTGTTAAACCTGCAAGTATTTGAAACCTGATATTTGTGTAAAACAAAATTATGCTAACTGTTCTGTTGGAATTCTGTCTTGTTTTCCTGAAAAATTCTTGGTTTTCTACCATTTTCTTTTAAGCGTTAACTTGCATTAAAGAAAAAACATGAAAGCAGATAAGATGCCAGATTATTGAAGCAAGAATCAAACTGGGTTTAAGTTTCTACATAAGAGTCAAGCCCTATCTTCAGTTTGTAGAAACTAAACCAGGTTCCTTTTAACTACTAATTTCTGATAACTGGGTTATCCTAGATACTCCATACACAATGTCAGTGAAGCTGGGTGAGGTGTTGAGTCCAGACACCAACTTGTACGTACAGTTGTATGGTGAACAAGGAGAGACCAGCAAGATCATGCTACGGCCTGTTGGTAGCTCTCTCAACAAATTTGAGAAAGGAAGAACATACAAGTTTACTGTTGAAACTGTTGATATTGGAAAGGTATATATGTATATATCATCCTAAGCTCAAGAACAAATTATCAGTGTCTCCTATAACTAGTTAAGCAACTGCAAGGCGCCAGTAGGTATGCCAGTTTGCACAAACTGTGTTTTGCTGAGTGTTAGTCATAGATTTGCTTGTTTAGTTGCTGGCACGTACAAGGTTGCTTCAAGACGGAAGGAGAACATGCACGTTTTTCTTCACTTAGAGTTGACTTAAGACAACCATCATTCCTGTAATATTTCAAGGGGACTACAGTTACTGACACTGGGGGGACATTGTTATCACAAATTTCTTAAATTTACATGCCTTTCATTCATTGATCATGATTGGCAGAAACATGGTAAATTATTATAAATAACAAGGTTTTGATGCACCAGTCCAAATCGAAATTTTAGATTGAAAAGTGGTTGCATAACAACAGTGTTGAAGCTATTTCATAACCTACTGCCCTATTTCCAGATTCAGCGTTTGCGTATTGGCCATGATAGCAAAGGAGCAAGAAAGGGGCTTTTTATTGAAGAAGTTGAAGTTGTGCCAGACAAAGGTGAACGTGCTGTGTTTCCATGTTACTTTTGGTTGGCTGAGGATCAGGAAAATGGCAGGCTGGAAAGAGATGTGTTACCTGGCAAGCCAAGACCTCCTAGACCAAGTGAGTACTGTTAGTTTATTTTTTATAAGCGGTAGTTGTATTTTCACTTGTGTGGACTGTCCTTCATCCAAATATGTTGGTAGAAAAATGTGATAAAAAGACATTTTAAGTGTTTCAAATTAGATTATTAGTTGATTGTCACAGTTAATTTGTGAGTTAGGATAAAAGCTTATCAACAGTTTCTATAGCATTAAGTAGATGAGTTTCACTGATTTTCACAGGACAGGACACTAATCTGTTACAGGTTTGCCCCCAGCAGAATCTGTAAACTGTACTCTTTCTACCGAAATGCAGAGACAACTTCTGAGAGGAAAGGTCACAAAAATGCTTAGCGCTCAACAATGCCAGGTTTTGCATCTGGGACATTGTGTCTGGAACAGGATGAACGATATTGAAAAACACATACATTGTCGTTTCCGATCATATTCGTGTAGACAGAAGGCAAAAGTGACAAAAAAGGTATAGTGTGGACAGGGCCTTCACTAAAAGTTACATGAATGTTTTTTCTCGTGGTAGATGTGGCATACCACCTGGCAATTAAAACTGGAGATATTCCCAATGCTGGTACAGATGCCAACGTATATTTCCAGTTGGTTGGGGAAGAAGGTGAAACAGAGAAAGTGCAGCTCAGACAAGGTGGTAAAGCAGAAAAGCGTTTTGAAAGAGGGAGAACTGACAAGTTCATTGTGGAAACTGTTGATGTAGGAAAGGTACACTGTACATTCTCATTTACGCTACTTTAATGAATGTTTTTACTAATGCAATGTGCATCATCTGCCCCATTCAGCAAATTTTGATTCTTACAGAGTCAAGTCACACCAGAGGAAATCAGATTCCACTTTTTATCAGCATTGTGATTTAATCCCCGATGATTTTGGCCTAGTCTTGACCTGTCAAACAACCAGAATTATCTAATACCTGTATTTCAAATATGACGTTTCCACGCAACTGTTCCCAGTCTTGTCTGTTCAAGGTAGTGCTCTTCTAATGACTTGTATGAACTGTTGTCCCGCTAAATCAAGTTTTAGATGAAGTAAGAATGTCTAAACTTTTGAATCATTGGTTAAAATACTATAAAGCAACCATTCATTTTGTTTGTTTTTTAACGTAGAATCAGAAAATGTCTGTTGTGTCAAGAAATTCAGTAGTTGATAATTTTTGAAAGTTTGGTAACACTCTGGCTAAATCCTTTTACAAGCCAAGTGGAGTGGAGCCAGTGCTTATCTATGGTTTTTATAGTGTTAAGTGGATGAGAGTCGTTGACTCCCTCAGGATGGAACATACTAATCCATTGCAGGCTACCCCCCTGCAGAAGCTGGTACTCATTTTACCAACCTCGGGAAGCTTGAAAGCTGAGTCAACTTTGGTGGAAAAGAAGGTCATACAAATGTTGCGGCAACACTCGGCTGAGCCGGGGTTTGAACCTGGGACCTTGTGGTTAGAAGGCAGATATCTTAGCACTGCGCCAACCACACCGCCGTAACACTCATTCTTCTGTAAATTTAACAAGAAAAGGATCAATAAGGACACAAGGATTATCATCTTGCCAAGTTGCATCATTTTAATTGCTAGGTTGTCCTGCAGTGATGATCATGGATGAAACATATCAGGAGTAGTCATCAAATACATCAAGAATATTTACATTTGATCACATTATGAATTATAAACTAGCTGTAACGACTGTTAAGTGTTTTAATGGTTGTTGAGCATGTGTATTCTATATTGTTTTTTCCCTTCAGATTCACAAGTTGGTTATTGGGCATGATGGAAAGGGTTTGGCAGCAGGATGGTTCCTAGATGAGGTGTCCCTGGATGTGCCGTCACGTGAGGAACACATTGTGTTTCCTTGCAAGCGATGGCTTGATACCAGTGAGGATGACAGGAAAATTGAAAGAGAACTTTATCCAGGTATTAATAATACAGAGACTTCATTGAAGTCAGGTTTGTGTAGCTTCTTCACAATTATTATTATTATTATTAATATTATTTAACTATGAAATTAAGCGATATCATGTCTGTCTGATGGCGTTTTGTCGTTGGCTAACATCATTTTCAAGTCATTGTTCGAGAATCAAAACGAAGTTTATGTGGGTGGGCTGAATACATTTGAAATGATTTACGGTCTCATCGTTTTATTATTATTATTATTATTGTTATTATTGTTATTATTGTTATTGTTATTGTTATTGTTATTGTTATTGTTACTATTATTATTATTATTATTACGAGTCAGGAATGAATCCTGGGTTTTGTATGTGTTCTGCAATAATTATTTGTCTGTGAAAGGGTAATGGGGTAGCTTGCTAATTGCCAAGGATAAAGCTCAATGAGGTCAGTCCGAACGAGCTGTGCTGCTGTCTAGGCACTTGGACTCAGAACATGATCCATACATAACCTCGGAGAACAGCACCATAACCAGATTTAATCAGAGGACAAGAGGCACGAGCGATGACCCCTACGCCAATCTGACTCCCTATTATGGTTTAATAAAGCTGCAATTAGTTGCACAATTGAACATCTTACTGGTGATCAATTACTATCATAAAGATACAAAAATAGATAAACAATATCGGTGTCTTTTAGCTGCAATTGATTGTTTTTGTGAAAGGTATCCCCATGCCAGCAGTGCCAAAACAATCCAGAACAGTCATTGAAAAGACGACAACAGTTACCGAGAGACGCATGGGATATTCTCCTTCAAACAAGAAAGCAGTCACTGAACCTAAGAAGACAGTCATTGAGGAAACAAGATCTTATTCCACCATGCCCCCGAAGAGACCAGTCCATGAGGAAGATCAAAGGTACACAAAATTTGATGGATTAGTTAAGAAGATCACAAGTTGAAGGGTGCTGACTTTGTTTGTACTATTGAATGAGTGTGTTGATAGATACATAATACTTGTGGGATGTGGCTGGAATAATAAATATATCTATGTTTCATAAACGTGCTGATAATAGATAGATTGGTTGGTGCAGTGGTAAGATCTCTGCCTTCTAGCCACAAGGTCCCAGGCTCAATCCCTGGCTCAGCGGAGAGTTGAACATTTGTATGACCTTCTTTTCCGCCAAAGTTGACTCAGCTTTCCATCCTCCCGAGGTCGGTAAAATG
>JAODFW020956231.1:0-10719 GCA_027575235.2 Palythoa mutuki
TTTATCGTTTTTTTCATTTTTACGTTTTTGTTTTAAAATTTTTTCTTCATTGTTAAAAACATGACCATCTGTGTTTTGATGTCGCATCTTTCTACCATCTCGAATAAAGTACATTAAACTTTAGCTCCAGCCTTTTGACACACTTTCGGGGGACTTAAAAGAACCCATGCACTTGTTGAAAAGAGAAGGGTAATGACCCCCGTGTTGTGATCTGTCTGTGTCTCTGAGAACATTTTGTAATGTTTCAAATTTATGTGAGCTGCTGTAGCAAATTATCTCAGACCCTCAACTGTTGAACTATCCTGCATCTGTTTGTAAATTGTACCGTAAAGGCAAAGTATTTATTATTATCATCATCATCATTATTATTATTATTAATGTATATTCGTGGTCACCATAGCAATCTAACTTGGCCTCAACAAAGAACAATTAAAAACACAGTCGTAATCAGTCATGTTGTTCAATCAGAATGGTGTAATTCTGTTGAGTTCTTTATGAATAGGTAAATATTATCAGTTGAAATGATAAAATATTTTAAAGTTTTAAATAAACTGTATTTCTTTTCAACTAGGGCTGTCAGGATTGGTGCAGCAGAACAATTCTTTCTCATTGCTACCAGATGCTCTCAAGGACACATGCCACTTATCTTTTTCATTACTCTTCTATTCACTGTATTAATGGTATGTTTTAACTATTTTATACGTAATACCTACAACTGTACCCTTCAGGGAAAGTGCGTTCCTGTAGTACAAAAAAGCAAATGTGGCTTTTGACTTTAGAATCATAAAGTTATTGGATATGGTGACACTGGTACACCTTCACGATTGATGTACCTATTAAATGATGATGGTGCTTATGGTGATGGTGGTGATGATGAGCTTACCAACAGTTGCGGAGCATCATCTAAACATTTGCACACGCACGTTCGAATGTATAATGAGTGACCTGAACAAGAAAGCTGTTGCCGCCTCTTTTTAAGAGTAATTACAATCTTAGGCATGCGCATACGTTTACTTTGCCACAATGTAAAACAAACAGTTTCTTTATGACCTCAAGCAGAATTGTAAATAACTCTTAAGATTCTTATTAGTTTAGTATGTATTTTAAGTGATATATTAATACTTATTAGATTACCAATATACATTCATTCAATTTTATGGAAATACGCAATTCAGTTTATGCTGCAATGTATTTTAATAAAGTACCAAGTTACTTACTTACTGATTATGATGGTGATGATGATGATCAGGCTTTAAGCGTGGAAAACGTTTGGAAATTCAAAACGTTTCGCGAAAATCTGGAAAATAAAGAAAATGTTTGGAACTCCAGGGATATGAAAGCTCCAAATTTAAAGAGTGATTCCAATTTATCGACTGTTTCTAAATAATTTTCAAAATTTAAACAAATAACACAGACAATGGAAACATTGTCACTAAGTAGTACTTTTTAAATAACTTTTAACCCCATAAGCCCCAAGCACGACAAATGACGTGTTGGTAAATTCTCCCAACCAAGCTCCATACTTTCTATATTTAAAGCTGTTTGGGAGAATTTGGCTTTTCAACTTCAACAGCTTATTCATTTTGATCAATTCCTTATTTCTCATTACCAGTTCTATTGTTTTGTTTGAGTTATGTAAGGAGAAGTTGGAGGTTGATAATTTGTCTGGGGCTGTAAGAGTTAAAACAATTACTGGCCTAATTTTGAGTCTGGAATACAAGGAATTGTGGAAGTTTCCCTTCAAAAATTTGTACAGCCTTAGAATGTGGTGATTGTGGTGATGTTTTTGAGATAATGATGACAAATATGGCATCGATGATGGTTGTGGAAAGTGATTGATACTGATTAGATTTAATATAAATTTTTGTTATCATGACAATTTTTGGTAGTGAAAATTACAGTTAGCCTCATTACCCAAAGAAAGCTACTGTAAGATGATATACGAAATTGCTCTTGACCTACAGAATACGGTAAAGGATCATGCAAGCTCCTCACATGAATACTTTCATCTTTTGTGCAAGTTAGTATGTTTTGTATGGTCTTGAAAAAATAGTTTATGACTTCTCATGTCTGTGAAACCTAAGTGTAAAGCAGGGTTCAAAATAGCAGCCAGCTGCCAGCGATAGCCGGGTGATTTTTTACCATGCTGGCGATTTTTATTTACACAACATATTTCAAGATAGGGTTGTTGGCGATATTTTTTGCTGAATAAGTCATTGTAACTAAGAACAAAGTTATTTCACTTTTAAATGGATTTTCGTTTTCATTTATTAACATTGGCAAGTTGATACAAAAAATACATTTGCTATTTTGCTTCATCCCTCAAGCCTCTTGACTTCATCCCTCAAGCCTCTTGACTTCATCCCTCTTTGCTGTCTAATATTGTCAAAGACAGAGTAAACATTACGTTCTTATCAGTTATACATTATACAAACAACGTTATACAAAATGCCTACCTGATAAACATGTATCAGTTACAAAGGACCTATGACCCCTAGTTTTTATACGAAGCTATCTTTATCAATATCAGCATTCTAACTGAACAGTTGTCATTTATTTTAGTTTTAAGGCCACATTAAGTTACAGCCCAATTTTTGAAAAATGATAATTAAAGCATTTTTGTTAGTCAATGACTTTGTACTCTGCACAAATACTGAACACAAGTAAATGCATTGTGTCAAATTGATTTGGAAAATTGGCTAACATGTTTTTTGCAACTTTCTTACAAAGAAATACTATAAGTGAAATATGTATTGCCTGGACTTGTAGATTAAGATTATATTCCCCTTGCACTTGCAGAAGAATATTTTACCCCAACAACAGCAGTCAAAAATTTTGGACCGAATAAAACAGCCAGATTTTCTGAACGTTATTTTTGAACCCTGTAAACGTAGCTCAGTTGGCGCAGTGGGAAGTTCTCTGCCTTCCATTGGTTCAGCCAACCATTGTACACTTTTGTGACAGTTTCCCATTCTTAAGGCTCGTTCACATGGATCAAACATGTTTGTCAAACATTATTCAACATTGTTGAACATCCGTTTGAACACTACAATGAAACATGTTGGACAGTTTTGGACGATGTTGGATAAAGTTTGACATGGTTCAAATTTTTCATCCAACACCGTCCAACATTTTCGCTTGCGCAATCAAAATCACAGCACAGCTCAGTCTGATGCCACGCAATTCTTGAACACTCCAGCATCAAATACTGGTCAAACTTTGGCCAACATCGCTGAACAGTGTGGGATAATGTTTGACCAACATGTTTGATCCGTTTGAACGTGCCTTTATGATGACAGTAAATTGAGTATCAGCTTCTGCGGGGGGCTAATCTGTGACAGATTAGTGTCCCATCGAGGGGAGTAAGTAACCCTCTGCCAAACACTACAGAAAGTGAAGATAAGCACTGCCAAGGGCCTGGGCTTGTAAAAGGATTTCTTACAAATTGCCAACCATAAGATCTGCAGTGTAGTCACTTTTCTGGTTTGAAAAAATAAACAATTTACTTTTCACAGTCTTTTATTGCCACCCGTAATGTATCTGTACTTCAGGTTGGTCGGTAAAATTCAAGTACTGAACACTGTTGGAGTTTCAGTCAAGTCTATTTTTGATAATAATCTTAAAAAACTTTCCTCTTTCAAATTTTACCCCAACCTCTGTTGCCAATTTAACATGTTTGATGATGATGTATGGACTGGCCTTGAAAACCAAGCACTGCTCTTGTTAAGGTTTTTTGTCATTGTGAATGAGAAGAATTGTTTGGTTTTATAGAAACTGAGTATTTGGAATAACTTACTGCTCTTCTTTTGACAGATTGTTAAATCATGCTTATATAACGCACTGCCCCCTGCCAACTGCTGAAGTACTGCTTAATAACGAAATTACATGGTTGAAGAAAACTAAGGTATAAAAGTTTAGGATATTGTGTAGAATACTCCCCCAAGGCATTTTTTTCTTGGGAGGGAGGGGGGGGGGGTAGAAGGGCGTTTGTGGTGGTTTTGCTAATCCTAACTACCCCTACCTCTACCCCACAAAAAAGTGCCTTGGGACGTGATTTTTTTTTAAAAAATGGACTGGCAAATAAAAAAAATCTAGCAAAATGTTCGTCCCAGTCGTGCCTGGTATTTCCTCGACTTTACTTACATTAGAAGTTACTAATTACTTTATTACGGATAATACATAACTATGCAATGCAATGCAATGCTTTCGAGTAAGATATGCGGCATACATCGCTTGTATTTTTTGGACTTATTCAACCATTGACAGAGTGTGGGCCAGCTGCGTTTCAAGTTAGAAAACTCCGTTATTCAGTACTCGTAGGTGCCAAATAAATGTCCTGGGATGCTTATTAATTTTTCGAACTTCCCCCCCCTGAAATTTATTAGGACACCCGCTTTTAATAAATTTTCAAGTTCAAGGATTAAGATCATTAAGTGGTCAAAATTTGGAAAGATAAATTCCATTCGTTTTTCTCTAATTAAGATTGAAAACAGCACATGCTAGTTTTGAGACACTCGGACAATGAAAGAAGACCATCACCTTGAGTTTTTATAACAGTACACGTGCAGTATGTTCCTTTGTTGAACAGTTTAAGTTTTTTATCAAAATTCATGGTCCCCGTTTGTTAAACTTTTAGAAATCTCCCCTCCCCCATTTTTTGGGCACCCAAGAGTACACACTGACCTGTTCCTCCTCCTCTGGGGTGAAATCGTTCTTGATATTAAATGTTTTGCGGATCTCCTCTGGAGTTTTTCCTGACAAGATGATAACATTTTACAATTACGTTGCATGCATCTATTCTATGAATGGTGTTTTTGCAGAAGAATTACCTTATTATATGTAACATACTTTACTATGTTTTGACAAGATTTGAAAATTTTCAAAGTTTGACTATGAAAAGGACCACACATAATTAAAGAAATCCCTCAATGCAAAGTGGTGTAAACAGATTTAAGCAAGCTACAAAATTGAGTTTCATCAACTCATAACTGGAAGCACAGGCAAAGCATTTTAATGCAAGTCAAATATAACGTCAATAAATAAAGACATTTATGACAACTCCCCGAAAGGGGCTTTTTAGTGTCATCCACAAACACAACACACAAAGAATCCCAACTGGCAGGAGGCAGACCAGTTGGCTATTTACAAAGCATGGTTGATTTGACTCTAGGATTTACCCAAAGACAAATCCAACTAGTGGTCACAGCGGGTCTTGAACACGGGTCAACCGCATTCAAGTCCGGCGCCCTGACCACTAGGCCACGCTTGCCTCCTAAAGTTATTAAATAATGTTTATCTTAAATCCATTTAATTCCTTATCCAACAAAAATGGCAAGGTCTTTAAGAACCATTTTACAGATATTTGCATAAAGGTAAGATTTTTTCCCCAGTTATTTTACAGTCCATAATGAAGGTCTGAAAGGATATAATTGATAAAAAAAAATATAGTAGAATGGTACCTTGCCAATTCACCAGGAGCCAGTTCTGTTTTTTGGTTTTAATATCTTTAAAGGTTCTGGCTCGTAATTATTCAGCATAGGAAGTGTTAATTAAGCAAATGCGATGGGAATGCAGTGTTCCCACTACTTCTGAAAATCAAGGGTCCCTGGGAACCCCAGTTTCCCAAAAGGAAGGTTCATTTTCAAAATTGGGGGGTCCCCAGGCTCTCCATCTCCCTTGACCATGTGCCAAGTGATTTTTTCGTGCATCCCAGGGATGCAAGAAGGATGAAAGTGGCATGTCATTTTCACATTTTCTTGCATCAAATATGCGTGGTGGCATGTTAATGGCAACACTTCAATCATATCAATGTTATTATCTAGTAGACACTGTTTATTTATTTTTTTTTTGCGTTGTAATTCACCTGCACTGATTGACTGCCATTGTCATATCAGTTTAATCTTAAAGGCAATTATCTCGATTAAAGATTAAAATGTTCCAACTTCTGAACTAGTACCTGAAACCCTATCAAGAGTTAGACCATTCATTTACTTTTTTTTAAAAAGAAGATTTTAAAATGTTCATTGTTTCAGCAAATTTTGAAGTTGTCAGTTTTAAGAAACTTAGTGACCCTTTCAGCTCCAGGCAATTTATCAACATCTAACTTCTCCTTACATAACTCAAACAAAATAAACTAAATTGGTAATGAGAAATAAGGAATTGATCAAGTGGAATAAGCTGTGGAAGTTGAAAAGCAAAATTCTCCCAAATAGTTTTAGAGAAATAATTATGGATCCTCAGCTGGGAGAATTTACCAACACATCATTTGTCATGTTTGGGACTTAAATAGTTAAAAACCCAGCAGGAAACAAATTAATATTATTTTTCTTGTCTCATTCTAATTAGCCTACCGTATTTCCTCGAATAAATGCCACCCTTGATTAAATGCTGCCCTCGAATAAACGGCGCATGTGAGAGCCAAAATATTAATAAATGCTGACCTTGAATAATTGCCGCACCCTGGAACAGACAACAAACTGAAACATCAAATTTATGACGTTCATTTTTTACAAGCGCACAGCGGAGTTGTTTAAAACTGTAAATTTAAAGTTTGATCAGTACAGCTAGACAAAGAACTGTATAATGTTTTCTTATTTTTAAAGAAAAGTTATGGTTGGTTGTTTAAAAAAAATAAACAGCATTTTGAATAAATGCCGCTCTTGAATAAAATATGCCAAACCCAAATCATGAAAAATTTAATGCAGCGTTTATTCAAGGAAATACGTTGTCCCACCTTGTTTGAGGTAACAATTCAAGATTTGATGAGTTACATTTAGTTTAAGTTGTAACTGCAATGCTCTGTATGTATTGTTATATAATAGGTGAATGCCAATGGCCGGCAGGTGTTGTACTGCGGTTCACATGTGGAGATCCCCTTGGGCCAGTTCGAGCAGTGTGTGTAAACCCGCTCAACTCTGGGTGTGTAACAGATGTCAGTGTTAATATGGTCTCACCTCCAATGAGTGGGATGTATCAAGGACAATGGAGAATGTGCTCTCCTACTGGTCAATACTTTGGAGGTAGCGTGCAATTAGTTTTTAAATAGAACATGTACTTACTAGGAACAGGTAATAAAGTTTAGGTTGATATAAAACATTTAGGGAAAAAATGTTTTGAGCCCCAGATTAGAATTAAATCAGTGACATTCCATATACACAACTGTATTCCACTGGTTTGTTACTGTGAATAAAAGCAAGTGTTTGGTACGTTGCATGCCTCTCTTTGGAAATCCTTGGAAAGGGCATGAAAAATCCCTGAAAGCTACATTACAAAATATAAAATTATCTATTGCAACCTCCTATTTGCATCCCTATTTCTCCTGAAATCTTCATATTATCAGCTTTACTTTTACACCTGCATTGCATGTACATTGCCTATGAATAATGCCTAACACATCCAATTTAGACAATTTTTTCTTTTCTAATTTTTTCTATTTTTTTTTACTCCATACTTACATAATAATAAATTTTGTGTACTATGGCTTTCCATGTACTAGATAATTTGTAAATATTATTACATATTTTATTTGATATATAAAATTATATTAAGAAGTTTCTAGAAATAAATAAAAAATAATGTTTTGAAAAAAAATTTCCCACTCCATGTTTTCAGATGTAATCTGGGTGATTGTATCAGTTGATGAAGGTGGTTTACTCGGCGTTACACAGCAACTGTCCCAGTTCGGCAAGGAACTCGGATCACCTCACAAGACAGCTCACTCACCTGATAGTAGCAATCCATTTGCACTTGTGACAACTCCACACTGTTCACCCCAGCCCAACATGAGTGTTCCACATAACAGCCCTATAGTTCACGGCATTCATCAGGAGCCAGTAGTTAGACGACCGCTGTTTACTGTATCTCAGGTTTGTCATAACCAATGTTTGAGCAGATAACTATTTATCAATACCGTATTCGGCCATGTATAAGTCGAAGTTTTCATATGTGAAAATCAGCCTAAAAGAAACTGCCCTCAACTTATACACAGGCAAAAAAAAAACTGATAAACTTTGACCCAAATATGGGGCTTAACCTATACACAGTATTTTAGTATACACAAGCAAGTACGGTAAATAATGTCTAATTTTTCAGCTTGGAAAATTCTGTGAAAGATATTATGTTTTGATGTCTCTGAAAGATTCTGTTGGAAATTTAAATAAAGGTAATGTCAAAATGTCATGGGTTTGATTCCTGTCGGGAACTCAGAAGGTTTCAGTGTCAGGGAAAGAGAATCTTGAGCCCTCAAAACATATGTTTCATTATTTATAGATGTTTTAGATTCCATATAATAATCGTGCACTAATTTGGGTTGTACTGCGGCGTGTCCTGATAGGCTTACACTGTAAAGACAAATTTGGCATTTTCTAATGTTTCCTGTAAAAACAAATGAAAACAACAGTTTGATTACTGGATTAGAAATTGGATAATGCACCTCATTTAAAATCTGCACGGCCAACTAGCTGGTCAAATCTTTTTATGAGCCTTTGTGACCCACTGGAGCTGGGACTTATCTTTGGTTTCTGTTGTATTTAGCCTGTGTAGCTGGCGGTTTTGTGATGAGAAGGAAAAATCGAAAATTTGCCATATTATTTGCAATTGGGCGCCCCATGCTGGACGAGTTTGAGAGGACTGGGGAGAGGAAAATAAATGGTTAGGGGGAAGGGGAAGGGAAAGATCTGATTGACAAGCCAAGGAATGAGCCAATCATTATTTTCTGTCTGCTGGAGGATGCAGAATTCAAAAAAAGTTTCGTTTTTGGGCAGGCGGTCTTTCTACTTCTCCCCTCCACCCCACCCACCCCAGTATCTTTCTTAACCTCTCCCCAGTCTTTTCGATAGGATTTTTGACTTTTTTTGCCTTCTCACAAGACTGCCAGCCCTGCACGTTTGTAGTATTTTGAGTTATTGAATGCCCCTAGATGGGACAGTAATCCATTGCAGCCCCCAGTAGAAGCTGATCATCATTTTACTGACCGTGTAAGGATGGAAAACTGCGTCAACTTTGGAGGAAGAGAAAGTCACGATTGTTCAACATTGGCAGGGGAGTCAGGTTGGCATAGCGGTCATCACTCGCGCCTCTCACCTCTACGACCCAGGCTCGACATCCGGGCTCCGCACGTGAGCTGACATTTGTCAATCTCAGTCTGACTCTGAGGGTTTTTTTCCAGGTACTCCGGTTTTCCTCCCTCAGCGAAAATCGATTCCCAGCTTATTCCATCTGGCTGTGGTGCTGTGCTCCGAGGTCATGTATGGGCCGTAAAGCGGCAGCAATTGTGTATGTGTCTGTAACCCTCGTATGTGTGTTATGAGTGCGCCTTTAAAATGCTTGCGGTCCGACTTCGCTGAGCCGCGTCCTCGTAATTCAGCCCCTGGCTGCAAGGAGGGCGATTAGCAAGGCCAATTTATTATTTATTGTTTATTACTCAACTCTACTCTACTCTACTCTACTCTACTCTACTCTACTTCACTCTACTCAACTCTACTCTACTCAACTCTACTCTACTCTACTTCACTCTACTCAACTCTACTCTACTCTACTTCACTCTACTCAACTGAACTCTACTCTACGCTACTCTATACTTGACTCTACTTTAATCTACTCAGTCGCTCTACTTTATTTTTCTTTTCTCTACTTTGCCTTTCTTTACTGAGATATGCGCATGCTCTAATTCTGTACTTTTTCCGGTGGAATATTAGATAACCATTGTATTGACATTAAAAACAAAGCTTTGTTTTTACGAAGATCACATGTGACAAACTGGATTACCAAATTTGATCGAAATACGATAAATTTTTAGAGAGTTAAAGTGTACACGTTTTTCACACAATCTTATTTGCTTTCTCTGTTCAAGGCAGAAATTATTTTTTTATTTCTTCCTATACGCTAAAACGTTTTCTCTTCCATTACATGACACCTGTTTTTGTCGGATGTTCGACAATCGATTCTTTGCAACCATTCCACAGAATTTAAATTGCTAATGAAGACAGCTTCGAGTGTCTTTTTTTGTTGGATGAGAATATTACTTCAGCACAAGATGGAGTCAGAAAGACATGGGAAACAGTATATAAGCACGAGTGCCGATTGTTAATATGGAATCTCCAAGCCGATATACATCAAAGTCGAAAGAAAGAACTTTTTCTCACGCTGAAGAGGAGAAAACTTCGACTTTAAAGTGTAAGTTATTATTCATTTAATTCAAATATTGCCTAAATGCATATGAAATACACTTTTTTTAAAAATTGGCAGTATTTAATATTTCGAGTTAAACTTTAGAGCCTTCACTGATGTTAGTGTGTAAAGTTTGGTTAATTCTGTAAAATGTTACCGTTTCTTAGGGGGATAAAACTCACTCGATTGTTCTTTTGCTGAAATGTGAGATACAACGGCAGCAAAGTTTTCGCACAACTCGCTCGGTCACTGGCTAATATTTGCCGGAAACTTGACTTGCGATTCAAATTCGCTTTTTAATTTTATAGTTTAATGCTCCGCGTTTTTTTCGATTACTCGTGAGCCAGAACTTTGAATATATTGACTAGTATCCATGTAACTTCATTAAAAAGTTTGTCAAAAAGTAATAATACTCCGCGGTTTGCTTCTATTTTTCCGGACTATCAACAAACACCTTTTGAAAATTGAAAGAAAGAAAAACAGTGTATTCTTTTTATTCGGGTAAACCTGAGTTATATATACAGTGCTCATGGAAATTTTGTTTTTTTAATC
>JAODFW020956324.1:0-18156 GCA_027575235.2 Palythoa mutuki
CTTTCTTTCTTTCTTTCTTTCTTTCTTTCTTTCTTTCTTTCTCTCTCTCTCTCTCTTTCTTTCTTTCTTTCTTTCTTTCTTTCTTTCTATTTTTGCCAACAGAGATAAAAACGTAAAGGGTGTGTTTTTTACAACCTGAATTTTAAAGTTTCACATAAAACATGATCCATCACTTCAGATGCTTGAAGTTAGAAGTTAGCTCCCACAATCCTCACCGAAATGTGTATTTACTTGGATACTTGTGCTTTCGACGCTCGCACCCCCCTACAAAAAATCTTGTGTACACGGGCCTGCATCACATGCTCCCACCTTCCCGTAATAGCCGATTTTCGATATATTTTGGCGCGCGGTACTGGTAACAATAAACCGAGGGTCAGAGCTCAAAGGGTAAACCGCCGGAAAATTGCAGGCACGCACGCCAAACTATCGGCTCCAACGCCGAGGGCGAACGTTTTATTGAAACACTTAATGTCAGTTTTGTTACTTATTTTAAACTCTAAAAATATGGTTTAGGAATTCACTTACTGGTACCACCTCCATTAATTGTCTATCAGCATCTGCTCGACTTCGTATCGCACTCAAGTCCATTTTCATCTTTGCAGCTATGTATCTTTGCATATCCAGGTCGGAGTTAGAATCAGCTGGTGCTGAATCTTCAACAATCAACTGTTGTACGACCTCAGGATGTGTTAGTGCTAATGTCATGGCCACTTTGCCACCCATACTATGTCCTATAAAAATAACTTTCCTTAAGTCAAGCTCGCTGATGAGCTGCCATGCATCATTTGCCATTATATGATAATTCATTTCATCATGATGTTCACTCTCTCCATGATTTCTTGCATCTACGATTATTACCTGCAACAAACATTGATCTTGTTAACGTCAGTGTGGTCCTTTGTCAATTGGTTTTCTCCAGCAATCTGTACGGTCAGTACTCTCAACTACTACATACACGGGGAGGAAAGGGATGCCGGGAACGGGGGGATGTGGGGTGCCGGAATTTCTGAAAAATCACTGATTGGAATCTTTCGAAATTTTGACACAGGGCTAAAAGTTTGCAACCTGCAACCAATTGGTCGTAATGGCGACTGGATTGTTATGGATGCGCCTAAAAAACTGAACAGTTCCGCTTAGAAATGAATAATAACGTGTGATTGGAAATCACAAGCCTCCAGTCCTCTGTTCTCGCAAGAGACAAATCACTAACTGAATTAGTTACTGGCAATAAGTTAGAGAAGCACTAGCGTCCCTTCCCAAGCTATAATTAACAACACTCCTTTTTTAGCTTTTTTTCTGTTATTTCTAATGAACTTTGTCCGCCTGCAGGTTGTCTGGTCGATAATCTTGCCTCGTATATGCTGTAAAGTTGAGTGTTTTGGAAGTACAACTGTGTCTGTAAGTGTGGTGCATCTACAATTGTCAGCTCTGCGCCTAAACTTTAGGTTCTGCACCTAAAACTGAAAGCTACACGCTTTTTTATAAGAACAACTTTATAAGAACAACGAGGCTCAAATTTGCCAAAATTTAAGAACAATCTAAGATCAATTGAAGAACAAGCTTAGGCTGAGGCTTGATAACTAGGAAAGCTCTTGTGGTAGAAAGTTGACTAAAACTTAGCGATAACGCACAAAACATAAAAAGATTCACTGTAAAGACTGCTCAACAAACAATGAAGGTAGTTCGCCTCTAAATTCAGCTGTACAATACATGTTTGGCGCAAGGCGTTTCATTTTCCGATAGCATGTTTTATTTTGTTTTTTCTTCAATAAAAACCGCTCACAGAAATAAGGACGATTTAGATCGAATTGAGGCTGAAGTCGCCAAAAAATTAATAGCAATGAGCCTCGGCAAATTTACTGGTTTCAATGCTCCGAAACTTTAAAGATAGTGTATACTATTCGTCGAATTACTCCGACAAAGATCGAATATGGATAAGTTATTGACTGGACAATTAAACGTCTGAAATTAGAACGTTCTGATTAAACTAACGCTAGTGTACAAAAAGATTTAGAATTCTAACTCTTGTTTAGTATGAATGCAAAACCGGCTGTACTAAAGAAGACGGTGCGGTCTTTGAAAACAGTTCACCAATAAGAAAGCAACACGTGCATGCAAGGTCACCAGATCTACGAAAGCCGAGAAAAGCCAATAATTTTCAGTCTTTTTTGTATATCTACTTCAAACATTTTTTTCTAATTCAAACTTGTTTTTTGCTTCCACTTCAGTCTTTTTTGCTTTAGACTTTTTGCTTTAGACGTTGTTTTTGCAGATTTATTTTTTCTACTTAAGACTATTAACTAATTTATACTTTGGATTTGTTTTGTTGCATCACTTTCCAAGAGCGTGTTCAGTCCTGGCTGACGACAGAGAGGTATAAGCGGTTGAAGGGTAAGGATTGGAATATTAATTAGGTCTTTTTGAGGTATGACGAGTTTCAGTTGATCGGTCTGTGAATATTAATCAGTGTCATTTTCGCTGCAAGGAAGCGAGTCCAAAGTCAAATTAATTAACAGGAAATAAAACTCGATCAATCGGAACTATATAACAATAAATCAGTCCGACGTTGAAAAAAAGGCGAAGTAGAAAAAGTCGGAAAGTTGTAGGTACGTCCTTCTTGACTTTCGTACAAATAATCTATCTCCGTAGCTTTTTAAAATCCGCCACGCCGTAGTTTGACACTGTTGTTTAAAAAGAGATTTTAAAACCAATCCCAAATTCTTGTAACTTGTATAATATCTATAGTTGCTATAATTAATGAAAGCATAAAACGTTCTTTAATTATGTACACATTTAGATGGTTCTGATAATGAACTGATGCAATGCATGCCTTCATACAATTTGAGATAATTTAGTTTCAATTTGCTTGCCTAAACTAACTTTTTCACAAGCCGCATTGTTTTTCCCGTCTGTACAGTGAACATTGAAACCGTACGTGACACAACCAGCTGTAAAGATTGAAAAATTTGCCTCTGGTCATATTAAAGAGTAGCAAAAACTCTTGGCTACCCGCTTCATATTTTAAAATTGTAAATGTCGTCAGCCTTACCGGATATCTCTTTTGTAAAATTACTACCGTAAAAACAACCTTTCCAGATTTCATCATATCCTTCTCAAAAGCTTAAAACAAAAAAATACAGACTTAATATATGGTGATTGACTTATATGGTGCTTGAAAGCGGAAATTTACACTATCACGGCTCGAGCTCCTTTTCTTTCATTTTTTGGCGAAGGAAATTTTTTGATGCTGCTGTAATTTCAATGTATGTATATATATATTTTCTTTTTGAGCGTCCGTACTACATGGAAAAAGATTCTAAGAGATTCTGTTCAACTATCTTTAATTTTTTCTGTGGGTGGTATATAAACACATATTTTAAGAAGTCTTAAAAAACTGTTTGTATAGTATTTAATTAATCCGCCTTTTTCCACTGTTTGTGAAGAGGCAGTCGGTCAAGTGGGTATATAATGCAGTCTTTGAGGTAGATGTTTCTAGTTCTGCCTGTCTGTAAGCTATAATCCATACAAAGCTGATTCCGTTTTATAAGCGTAAGACTGACAGGAATATAATTAATTATGTTTATGGTTCTTCGGTAGTTTGAGACCATCTGGGTGTAGGCGTAACCGCCACCTGTGACTTGACGAGAGTCAACATACAATGCAATTAATTCCTCATTTAAAATCAACAATATGAAGTCAATTGTTTTGAACAACTATAACTCAAAACGGAATAAAGGTTTTCCTCGTTTGATTAACGATAAGGAAGAATACGTTCCCAAAATACTGGTTTTCTTGTTATTATGTTTCTGACTTTGAATGATAACCGAATAACGAAATCTCGCGAGTAACGAAACGCGATTTGACTTTGATCATCGGGAAAAGAAGCCAACATCCTAAATGTTTAGTCTCCTTGTACGGGACATGTCAAATGGTACATTAGATTTTTTACATCTTCATTTAGTTTTATGTTTAGAGACAGAAAAAATTGGGTCGGAACGAAATAAAACAGAAGACAGTTTTAGGTCTTTATACACTCGATATTTTAGCTCGTGTGGAAAAAAGCAAGCCCCTTTGAAAAGGCCGTCTTAAATGAATAATCATGAACAAAGCTATTGGAAAATTTATGAGTTATAAATACATCCGCTTCTCATTTTCACACATTGGTTTCCTTAACGTTATAATCTTGAATTGGTTGTATTTTCGAGTTTCGCATTCAAAAGCCACGATGTTTACGAAGAATGAACGAATGACTCAAAAACAGTTGAACTCTTGCAACATGTGTACAAATTTTCTCTATCTTTTCGCCAGGATTGAATAAATCAACTTGTTTTGTTGCTGCGAAACTCGAAAAATTTTGGGTCGCTCGGTCGATTTTCAACAGAAAACTAAATGAGGATGCGAATTCAACGAATAAATATTTTAAAAATGCCAAAATTAAAACAATTTTCGAAAATTGAATGGTCAAATTGCTGATAATACAAGCTATACTAAAGTACACAAAGCTTGTTCATATGACAATAGGCGGAAAGCTGATCTTTTTTGCCAAAAGGTTCGGCTTTTATATGTCTGATACTTGATATTTTTTCGCTCAAGCAGGTCATTCCATTTCCTTTGAGTCCGTGATGAAAGGGTTTTGTTTCAAAATCATCCTAACCAGCTTACATTTTTATGCTTGCGACTGACATCCCGACGGTAAAATCAAACAGACAGGTGTTTATTGTAAAGTTGCATTTATGTGTATACTGTTTAGTGGCATGAAAAGAGAGAAAGAACAACTAAAAGTGAGGCGAAATATTACTGTAATTACACTCGTAAGAAAAAAATGGTTTACGCCGATTATTTTGACTGCATGTTTTCAATTCCCACTGGGGACATAGGCCTGTTTTCTGATCATGAGTTCAGTTGAGAACAGAAGTACTAAACCGTCCTGTTTACTCATTCATTCAATCCTAAATTTCGTTTATCAGTTCATAACTGCAAAGCACAGGTTTCAAAGCGTATTTGTCGTAAGAAAAATGTAACAAAGCTTCTCAACTAGTTTTTAAAATTAAAGCTTATAAATACAAAGACAGTTTTCACATTGAGTATATAAGCGCAGAGAATTCCCAACTTCAGTAAGGAAGCGTCATTTTTATAGATTTCTAAAAACTATATTGGTTTACACTATCTATAATCGTGGATAAAATTAACGAGTGTTCATTAGTCCCTATTATTTGTACAAACAAACACAATTAATTTCAAAACATGCAAGAATACGCATTAGGTGAACATTATGTAAAGCTCTTTTCTTTAAAAGTAAAACAGGTATACAGTCGGTTGATGATTTTGAAACAATGTCGCGCGTAAATTCTTTTCAAGAGTTATGTAATAATTTCCTTACGGCAACTCCATATAGCAAAACATCTACTTTTAAGCAATACTGCAGTACCTGCTAATATCTACCGAAACTGATTTATCACTTTTAGTTGCTTGCTTTTAAATTTGTTTGGTTTAACTCCTTTGATGATATGTCGTGGAGTTGCTTTTAAACAGCAATGTCTGAAACCAGATTGGTTTCTTATGATATTCGTTTTCATCAATTTAAATTTAATAAAACCCTATACAAACGTTAGCAAATTTGACTATGAAGTATTTAATAATTTCGTTTCTTTATATAGCTTACTTAAATTGCAAAAGTTGAGACAAATGATTTTTACCAAGTTCATTTTTTCTCGAGATACGAGAGAAACGCAATTGCTATATTTATTTTGTCATTTTGACTACTTTTAAAGTTTTAGATTAAATCTAAAAGTTAAATCTCAAATCTTTTTAAGCCTGTTTTTACAGAAAGAATGGATTAACTAATAAGATGTTTTTATTTTTATGAAAAAAAAGTAAATTGAATGTATTTTTTGATCTTTATTACAGGCTTCGCCATTATGAGCTATGTTTCTACAAATGTTCGGCTGAGCTTTCGCGGTACAGCTTTTTTACTTTTCGCATCGGTGTGAAGTAAAGGATTTTTTCCGCCAAACGACTTTTCGCTGCTTTTGTTTATAAATTCAAGTGCTGTTTTGTAATGACTCTGTTCTTTAAACTTTAACTTCCTTTGAATACAATAGCATCCTGTTCTTCTTCAATTTCAAACGCTGTTCTGCCTGTCAAGACAATTACCGCTTGTTGAATTCAAAACAGCTGCTAGAGGCTATATCGTGATTACTCATTCAGTTCGGAAATAAAGTTCATTTACACGATAAAAGAAAATCAACAATTAAAAGCGCGGCAGGACTCTTGTATAAATACACAAGTTTGCGCGGCAAACGAACGCAAGAAGACAGAAGTCATCGTAAGCTAACCATAACCCAACTACCATTCGATAAAAACTGTGAACTACCACAATGGCTCTTCAGAAGAGAATTCTTGTCTTCCTTTTTGTGTTAGCAGTGGTGTGTGTCATTCAAGAAACAAATGCACAGGTTACTGGGGAAACAGTTATTGGTAGGAAAAGAGAGAAAATTATGAGGGTACGTATACAATGAATTGTACTCTTTCTTCTTGACTAAACAGTACATAAATGCCACGCTTGTGCATTACCTCTTTGCTTTTAAAAACATTTTAACATTTTAATAGAAGTTTCTTAAAAACTTACAATAGTACTTTCTTTGCTGTTCCGTTTTTCTCAACAAATCAAGAACAAAGTCTTCTAAAGTTGAATGCATTCTTTTTAATAATAAACGTTTTGTAAGAAGCGGTCAGATTAAAAATTTCCTCAAAATGAACATGCTATAAGAACGCACCCGAAACTAAGAAAAGTCGGAAGCTTTTGTTTTTAATTCTGTAGAAATTGTTTTTCAGCTTATGCTCGTCAGTGCATCATCGCCTTTAGTGCTGACAACAAATGTTAATTCTATATGTATAACTTTTTCTCTCAAAAAAGCCTCCCCACCAAGGGGCTCTTTCTAGATTGAACTTCCACTCTATCTTCTGCGTGCCTAAATCACGCCTCACTTCTGGATGACTGATCAACTGCTCTAAAGCCTTAGCTGTTGCCTTAAACTGTTTGGCATTGTCTGAAACTACAAGGGCGGGCACCCCTCGCCTGGCTATAAATCTCCTTAAACACCTTCTAAATGTGGGTGCAATCAAATCTGTTGCTAATTCTAAGTGTACTGCTCTGGTCACTGCGCAAGTGAATAATGAAATGTATACCAAGTTTCATGTTTATCAAATCGAGACCTATACTGATATTATCGCATATATAATATCGAATAAACCCGTCCAATAAAGGCAAATATTTTCCTTCGCTTATTTCCATTTTTTTTAAACTTTTATGCCTTTTTCATATTCTTGTTTCTTGTTTACATCACTATCAAAAAACATAATATTCAATAGGGAAGGTGTAGATAGTATATATACTCAATGTCGCCTGATGTTCCTTAATATCGCCTATATATTGACACCTAATATTTTTTAGTTTTTTTGCAAAAATTGGCAAAGTTGCCAAATAAAGTCTAATGTTGCCATGCATCACGGCGACATTGGGCGCCTGAGTAGGCCAGAATCGCAAACCTCGAATTCCTTCTTTCGATATAGTGTTTTGGTGGCAGACAGGGAGTTCATCCTGCCGGATTCACAAGTTTATGAATTATGAAATTTCCCAATATAACACAACTACGCGTGCGCAGCTTAGGTGCCTAGGAAGTGGCAGCAGTGGACAGCTGTTTCGCTCTTATTTGAGCACGTTCGAAATTTCCCAAGGAAATATAAAAATTCGAACTGGAAATAAAATAACAAACACCCAAAACTAACATTTTAAGAATAATTAAGGCTAAAATCCTTAAAGTTTGAACTGATCAATTCAACAGGCTCTGCCCAAAAATTAGATTATCTTATAAAAAAAGTTTGTTATTTTAAATTTTAAGTAAGTGATTCTATCATAAGTAGAAATTGTATTATTCTATTAAAATTGTCTTAAACTAAAAAAACAAGCTTGCTGGAACTTCTATTTTTGCTTAATTTTCTGAAACATAAACACACTTCTTCATTGTCATTTCTTGTTTTACAAAACCACAGACCCAACGCTTGAAGTTAATTTACAATTAAGGAATACGTTTTTGTATTGTTTAATCTTGTATTTTTATCTCTCTTTACAAAACTCGTTCATTCATAGGACAAAAAACAAAAATTGAGATGTATGATTTACTTTAATTCAAGGCGTTGCATTGTAAGTATCCGGTACAGAAAAATATTTTCTTAACGGATTCTTTTACAAAACTGCCTGAAGTAAGTCAGTCTATGGAGCTGAAAATTAATTAAGCAACTAAGTTGGAAATAAACAATGAGAACTCTTGTATTTGACGCAGATGTCGATTTTCTTGAATAAAACAAAAAGAATGAAATTAACTTTTTCCATGCATAATTTAATGGCCAAGTATTAAAAACAGCAAACACAAACAAAAGGTTTATTGTTCCGGTCTTGTGAAAGGACCGCTTTGCCTCGATGATTCCGACTCAATGAATCGGCGCGCACTTTATTTGACATCTTTTCGGCGGCTTTAAAAGAAGGAAGTTAGTATTTTTTAAAAAAAATTCAACAAAAACTCGTTTTAGGGTATTTTCGTTCCATTTTAGATTAGGATGCATTAACACAATAACTTGAGCCTATTCTTACCGCCATAACATTGAATTCCTTTCCGCTTTATCGTCGTCGTCATCATCAACGTCATATTCATAAAATGATCATCATCATTATCATCACGATTATAATCATTATCATAATTATTACCATTTTTATCATCATCATCACCACCACCATCATCATCACCATCATCATCATTAGAATCACCATCATCATTATCATCATCATCATCATCATCATCATCGCCATCATCACCATCATCTTTATCATCATCATCATCATCATTCGTCATCATCATTATCATTCATTATCATCATCATCATCATCATCATCATCATCATCATCATCATTCATCATTCATCATGATCATCATGATCATCATTCATTATCATCACCATCATCATTATCATCATTCATCATCACATTATCATCATTAACTTTACCATTATCATTATTATCATTAATATCATAATTATCATCATCATTATTGTCATTTTCATCATTACCATCACCACCATCATCATCACCATCAATTTTGGTTGGTCGGACTACTGCAAATGGAAATATAAGTTAAGATGGCCGACCTGATATAGTATTGTTTGGTACCATAGTGCCAGCTTATACACCGCCTCAATAAACCGCGGCCTCGGTTCCATGTTGGGGACTGGGCGCCAAACTCGGGGTGAAAGACCACTTGGCGAAGTTACAATAACAAACACTTCTCGTGCAATTCGCAAACAATCAGTAAATATCGACAAAATAAGACAATACAATCGAAGTTTCAATTCCAAGACCTGTGCGAATCGCATTAAACTTTTGCTTTCACCCCGAGTTTAGCACCCAGTCCCCAACCTGGAACCTAGGCCGTGGCCGCGTTTGTCAATATAGTTATATCTTGTTGTTTTCTTTTAAAGGATCCAAAATTCCGGACCAGAAACCATGGAAACCCAAGATCGTTCCTACAAAGATCAGATGCTGAAGAATATTTGAACGATTTGCTATTTTCCCAGTGATCAGGGTGTCAGGTTTTTTCATTGAAAGGACCCCTGGATACCGTCCCTAGAAATTCTAAAAATGGATAGTATATTTTTACATCTAGTTCTATTCACATTCGAAAAACGAATTTTTTGATAAGATCAAGCGCTCTATATTTGTCAAAATAAGTAAATAAATAAATATAATAATATACTGGTATCAGCATTGCTGGGTTTATTAATGATTGATAAATAATTGAAGATATTAATTAATTAAATAAATATCAGGGGAAAAATGGAAAAACATAAACAGCGTCGACCATACAAAGTACAAAAAGATATCATCTAGGCCTGTCCACAAGTTGCCAGTAAAATGGCCAAAATTTGCTCAAAGTTGCCCATTTTTGCCAAAAGTTGCCCAAAACATTGCCAAGTTTGGGAAAAGTTGCTCAAATGTTGCCAGCCATGAGACTCAAGAAGGGTCAAAAACAGGCTTTAAATTGCAACAGATACAAAAATTTGTCCCAACAAAATCAACCTGAGAAAGGCCTCATTAAAAACATCTTCCCATATTTAAATCGATCAAGACTTACAAATTCCATTTACTGGTAAGCTAAATCCTTTTACGAGCCTAAGTGGTCCATGGAGCCGGTGCTTATCCCTGTTTTCTGTAGTGTTAAGCGGATGAGAGTCATTGACTTCCCCTGCCCCAAGCAGAAGCTGGTACTCATTTTACTGGCCTCAGGCGGATGGAAAGCTGAGTCAACTTTGGCAGAAAAGGTCACACAAATGAGCCGGGTGTTGAGTCTGGGACCTTGTGGTTCGAAGGCAGAGATCTTACCACTGCACCAACCACGTCGCCGATACTCCTTCCCCATAACTTTTATATAATGGCTTCAGTTGTCTATTTTGTTTCAAGGTTATTTCAAACATGATGTCCGGTGTTATCATAATGGCCGCTGGTGAAGGACTTGTTCTGGCGAAAAAGGCTGGAATACCTCTTAGAAAATTCTGGGATGCAATGCGTTTGTCAGCCGGGAACAGCTTTGTGTGGGAGACTGGTGTTCCACTCATATTCAACAAGAAATATGATCCCAACGCTAACATGGACCTAATCTGCAAAGATATGAATCTAGGATATGAGGTTGCCAGAAAAGTAGGGGTGAGAAAAGTTTTACTTATGTTGAAATGTATACAAGCACAAGACGTACTGAAAATTATCTCTGACTTTTTGTGCAAAATAAATGCTGTTTCGGCCTACAGGTCGTATTATTGTAAACATTGTACTGATGATGACGGTGTTGATGACGATGGTGATGATGATGATGATGATGATGGTGATGATGGTGACGGTGATGATAATTATGGTAATGGCGGCAATGATAATTATGGTGATGACGACGATGAAAATGATAATGACAGTGATAAAGTTGATAATAATAGTAACACGCTGGTGATAGTAATTGGGATAGTGATAATGATAGCATCATAATACTGGTAATGATGGCGATATTGATACTGATGGTGATATTCAATGTGATAATGATAGTGGCAGTATCAGTGACGTTGACAGTTCAACATTACATAAACTGCAGTGGTTTTTTTCAAATTTTGCCTCATATAGGCACCGCTGGAACTTCACGGCTTGGTTCAGCAGGCTCACGAGAAAGCTAAAGCGCAATACGGACCCGATGCCCCGTCCTATATCATACCGAAAATGTTGGAAGACGCTCTAAATGAGCCTCTCCAAATTGATGGCTTTGACAACTGGGAGTATGGTATCACTCACAACCAAGGTTCATTGGTCGTAGATCATGAAAATATTGATCTGTAAATGCCTGTACTGAAATACCCGCTTGGTGTATGGAAGCGCCACAGAAACCTAAGTACTGTGATAGTGATAGTGCTAACTGTGCCGCAGGGTGAGAATATGAAATAAATGATTTTTATTATCACCGAAATAAGTTTGTTATGAGTTTGCTGTCATGTTCGCTGGGCCCAAACGAAAACGTCTCCTTCAGTGTGTTTGCAAAAGTACCATGATGGTGTGGACACTAACGCAGCTTGTTTCTTCATGTTTTCCAACCACTTGTATTCACATGGGCCTGTAGGTCAGCGAGACCCCGTTAGGCAGTTTATTGAGTCAACTTGAGTTCAGTATTACAGGCATTAAGTGGAATTCAGTTGTTACTTTATCGCCAGAACTGTTGCAGTTTTTCTTTTCTTTCTCACGTGTTTGAGTTTTTCAGTGACATCAGTAAAGAAACCAACGTCTTTGTCCTCCATCTGCCGTTGAATGAACTGCAAACCGGCCAGGTTAAACCCTACGGTATCCTGCAAAATAGATAACTATGGTTAGATTTTGCATACACTATCCATTACAACTAAATAGCTACATGGGACTGTAGGTCAGCGAGAACCCGGTAGGCAGTTTGTTGAGTCAATGCTTGTTATCGTACAATACAACTTTATACTCTCGCCGTCTCAAACGGCCATAATTACACATTTCCACTCTAATCTGTTACACTATTATTTGACAAGAAAACGACAGAATACGACACCGCCGGATACGAAAACCCAAACCACATTGTGGATAAAGGGAACGTATACCCCCACCTAGTGGTGGTAACCACCTGCGATGCCGCCAACTCTGGGGCCTGAGGTCGGTCCAGATGGATGAAGCACAAAACAACAATTAAAGAGAACACTGAATCTAGCTAGAGTGATTGAAACCTTCAATCTTAACCCTTATATATTTACTCAATACCCATAATCCCTTTCCTTGCTCGGACAAGGTCCTCTGGTCTGTGCCGGTAAAATAACTATTTCTGCCAATTCTACAGGCTTCACTGTCAGAAATACTATTATCAGTTAAATAAACTATTTAAAAAACTACCTCCAGAATGGTCTTGATGGTTTCAATGTTGCTGAAAATGACTGCAACGTGTAGACATGTTTGGCCACACGAATCCATTTGGTCCACGGGAAAACCTCTGTCTAACAAGAACTTTATTACACTCGGCTGGCCGCGCTTGGCGGCAACAACAAGTGCAGAGGAACAAGACAGCCCAGTTGGAGCGATTTCTGCACCCTAAGTCAAAACAAACGTCCTCTGTTAACTTTTGCTGCAGATCACAAACACTGAGCAGGTACGTATGCAGAATTTTTGGTAAGGGTGCGAGTGATTTCGGTGATTTGGTTTTTAACCCTTACAGTCCCAAGCAAATTATCAACCTCCAACTTCTCCTTACATAACTCAAACAAAACAATAGAACTGGTAATGAGAAGCAGGGAATTGATTAAGTTAAATAAGCTGTGGAAGTTGAAATGCCAAAATTTTTCTCCCAAACTGCTTATACAGGAAGTATGGAACTCAGTTGGGAGAATTTAACAACACATCATTTGTCGTGATTGGGGTTCAAAGCGTTAAAAACATCTGAAACAACACTACGACACATTTCAAAGTTTCTCTGTTATATTCTTTTTCCACACTCTTTACATAAAAGTAAACTAAACATACATTAAATGTATTTGTAAATATAAAACATGCATAAAATAACAGTGCATAATTAATCAAAAATAATGTTATGTATTGTAGTTTAAATGAACTCACGTCAGATTTCTCAGTCTGGCCTCATTGGGCATCATAGGGCAAGGTGCTCCATCTTTTTCCCAGTGAGTTGGTTTAGACAAATATATCTGCTCAAACTTTAGGACAAACCTTGGCTGAAAAAACACAATATTAACAAAAAAATATATCAGTATCAGGGATGGGAAAAACCCACTAGTCCTATGCACGGGACTATTAAAATTAAATTTTGCTGTCAGGCTAGTAAAGAAATTTATGCACCAGCCTGATGGGCCACTAGCTTTTGAATCGATCCAAAAGTGTGTTGCTAATAACTTTTAACAAAAAACTTTGGTTCCATCTTATCTTTTAACGTCCTCTGTTTATCAATTTTTCTTTTTAAAGAATCTTGAAATGATGCCTTAAAACGAATAACAGAGTTTCCACACATCCAAATGAAGAAAAAAATTCCTTAACTTTTCCCTGACCTAGAGTAAAATTTCACTGACCTTATTATAAAACATGGCAATTTGTACAGAGAACATAAAATGAAATATGCCAGAAATTGCAAGGTCATATCAAAGTTCTCCCTACAACATGGTAAAGCGGGGCTGCGCCACCCTACTTTTACTCATACACCACTCTGCTCTTTTCTTCCCCAAAATAAAAAAACAGAAGATTAAAAGGTTTTGGCAAAAAGCTCATAAGAAACTAGCTCAAAACATCTTTTTCTTGCAACCGATTGCCATCTTGCTTTGCTCATTAACTCTACCCCCGGCTACTTCATTCAGCTTAGACAGGTCACATGTCTGTAGCCATAGCAATGGAATGAATGATGCAAAGCAGGCATCATATGATCATATAATGAGCCTCCACTCTGCCACTTTCGCTCTGAGGAGAACTCTGCATATAATAAATCTATGTTTATATATATAATGAATGGGAGATTTATTAACATCTAACTTCTCCATACATAACTCAAATAAGTAATGTAACTGTTAATTAGAAATAAGAGTTTTTCTCCGGGTTTCCTCCCTCAGCAAAATTGGCTCTCAGCTGATTTAATCTGGCTATGGTGCTGCACTCTGAGGTTATAAATGGATCGTGTTCTGGGGCCCAGTGCCTAGACAGCAGCACAACTCCTTTGGTCCGATGCTGTTGAGCTGCATTCTTGGCAATGCAGACTCTGGTTATGAAAAAGGATGATTAGCAAGCTACCCCCTACCTACCCCTAAGCCAAATTCTCCTCAACTGACTATACAGAATATATGGAGTTCAGTTGGGAGAAATTACCACCACGTCATTTGTTGTGTTTGGGGCATAATGGGTTAATGAGGCCAGGCTAAAAGTCAGACTTAACATGTGTTAATCTTAATGCTAATGGCACTAATAAGTAAATTCTATTGTTCTACCTCATTTGCAAGCATTAATTTCAGCACATGTGAAGTTGAACACATTTGGCCTGGGCCTAAAGAATCAAGACCAGTTATTAATCAAACATTATTAATAACGCCACTCAATGAAGTGACATAAATTATTCCCATAAATTAGTCATCGATTGCTACGCAGTGGACTAAAATGTCATGGATTTTATCAACAGAAATTAAATGATTCAATGATACAGAAATAGATACAGAAATATAGTGGAACTAGCCAGTTGACAGTTTCTTACCGGAGTTTCTGTTTCTGCGGTCATGTGTTGTGATTCTGCTTGCAGATCGATTTCTGGAGAGTCTTCAACGATTCGTTGAACTGACATTTGTATAAACTCATCGAACGAATCAAGTTGTTGACGTACAAGGCCTTTCTCATCAAAATACGAACTAATAACGATCCAGCACGCTTCTTGCCACAAATCACGTGTGATATCTTCTCCCTCATCCTCAACATCTGCAAAAAGGCCAAAACGTAGAATTTTAAAACTTTACACTGAATTATGACTTATGTGTTTTGGATCTCGATCCAACGCGCAAATGTTTATTTTATGACCATGAAAATCACAATTCTTACCATCATCTGGGTCATACATCCTGTAAAACTAGTCTTTGAACTGTAAAATATTCGAAAGACTCTATCTTAAGGCTTTTGCAACCAACACTAAGACGATGGAACCCGATTTCAACTCTCTACTTCCTTGAGACGATGCTAATCCACCATTAACGCTGAACCAGCAGTGCAATGCTTCTCTCGCAGTTTGTTTTTCCGCCGAAAGGAAAGTTCGAGTGTTCCTGGGACTGAAAATATAGCGGCACGCAAAGGATGACGGGTTACATGAGTAATTTTAGAACCAAATTTATGCAAAGATCAGAAGACGCGGAAAGATTATGACAAAGGAATTTTGCTGCGTATTAACTTCTTAATGCTATATTGCGACAGATCGGAGGCAAGTTTTATAGTATAAAGCTTGAAAAAGAAGTAAGTAATACTTATATCTTCTTCCAGATTTAAGTACGTTTATTGATTTTGATGAATTTTTATGACGAACACTTTAGGCGTCGCGGCAACAGCTGTACAAGATCTTCGATATTGCTTTAAGAATGCAGTCGTGATGGTAACCATTCGTTGTGGCTAGAACCTCGGGATATGTTTAGAAGTTTTTCATTAACAGATTGTCATAACTGGCGTTAATGTTTTGATTTTCCAACTGTCTAGTATATTGTGTGATCGTTTGATTTTCGAATGGAATTGTTTAGAAGTAATTGTTAACTTCGTGGTTAAAGTAAAGGCGATCGTGTTTGATTATAATGACTGAATCCTATTCAATAGAAAAAGAGATTTCGTTTAATTATTTTTAATGGATCAAACGAAGTTACTGCTCTCACAGCATCGATATCTATCGTAAGTTTTGAATATTTCAGAATTTCAATACGTTTTCATATATACATGTATAAATTGTGATGTTTACGTGTTTTTAACTCTAAGTGGTTTATTCCTTTATTCCATACAAACGCGGTTGTTGTTGCGACTACGAGGTTAATTTATTGCTTCGAGGGCTCCCAAATTAAGCCTGCTTATGGTTTGATCGACTTTCATTGAAGTTGAATACAAAACCAGAGAGATGAAACCAGAGTTCGACTTTAACTTTTGGTTTTTTAACCATTCAGACAGCAGTGTTCCAGGGTCTCGATGAGCACTTGAAAATATGTTCCGATACTCCCTGTATACCAAGTAATTACCAAACTAAGTTGTGATACGGTCCATAATACATCTATTAAATTATCGTGTATATTTTTAATGTACTCTTTGACAAGCATAATGTTCTTTATCTCTAAGGCCCTGTTTATACGTCGCATAGGGAAGAATGCAAAGAATGGAATTACGCTTATAAAATATATAGAAAAGAAAGTTTGCGATGGCGCGGGCTTTAATAAATTTCAGGGGATCAAACAAATTAGTTTTTTTTTTAACCTGTCGGTTGGGGTATCGATAGCGGAAAGTATTTTAATTTTCCTAACACTTCTACAGTATTTTACCACTCCAATCTTGCAACCAGCCATCCAGTAAAAATGGTAGTCTGTGGCTAATCATTCCTTGATATACTGTAATTCTTTGAAAATTAGTGATTTTTTCAAAATAATTATATAAAATCCAGAGATCCACATTGCCGAGAAAAAAATAAACTGAATACTTACGAGTTATGGTGAAGTTACCATACCAATTGCCATCAGCTTTACAGGTTTTAGTTGGACTTCCATTGAGCCTGTAGCCAGCCTTTGATGAATACTTACATACTGCACCATAATCATGGATTGAGAGACCTCCGCCTGCTTTATTCTCGCAGGAGATTTCCTCAATACCGTTGTACATCTTGGGGGCACTGCAGGTAATAGCTGGAATATATTTTTTAAAATTTATGTTAGTATAAGAAACGCACCATTTGACCAATTTTGTTTCAGGATGCCTTTTGATAAGCTATATTTGTTGTTAGCTAAAAATATTTTTTCTAACAACGCCTACTGATTATAATAAATTTTAAATCTGCGCCTAAGATTGTAAAAATGTGAGTCTGAAGTTTTCGTGGTTGCAATCGTTGGGCTGGAATATGCTTTTTGCCCCACATCCAGCTCTAAACTTGTTGTTAGGGACAGTTTATAACATGAAATCAAAATGAATGAGCAATTAGAAAACTTAAAATTTTAGATGCAGATCCAAGTAAGTTATAAACGGCCATTGTTTCTTATTGGCGCTTCAAATGATTGGCCGAGAGTCAGAAAAATTCAGAAATCGCAAATTGGATTGTTAATGCTAAGAAAAATTAAGAAAAGGGTTTGCTACGATAAGAACACACAAATAGAACAAACCTTTGAGACATAACATCTTGCAAAGGAAATGCCCATGAGAAATTATCTGCTTTTACCGAGTTTTATCTCAAACCGCTAGCTCAAAAATTGTCTTCTTTCATCAAAAACAGTCACCCATTTTCTTAATATACTATAATATATTAATAAGGCAGGTCCATTTCCCCAGGGCACCTTTTTCGTTTCATGGGATGTGGTATGAACGTTCTCAAACGTCGATAATAAACTTGGAATTGTGTCCATTACTAAGGCATTAGATTCTAGGTCCTATAAAAATCTATCCACGTAATGCTTGCAGAAGCTATCAAAGTTTGCCGTTTGGTCACCGATCACTTGCAAATCCACCGGACGGCAATGGACCCAAAGAATGCCAGCATGCAGTTATGTTGATTTGGCTAAGGGAGAAATAGACAGGAAAGCAAAATCCAATTAAAAACGAATTGTTGATTCATTTGACATATTTGATTTGTGGACCTTAGGTGTTATCAAACTGTTCGAAGAAACCAATTTTTCAGTTCAACTTATTCAACTATCAAATTTACACTGGTGTATTCCGAAGAACTATAAAATTATTTAGCAGATCTAGTTCTGATTTGGTTGAGGGTTTTGTCCAAACTGATGTTTATTCAAAACCCACTGACAAACATATTTATCTAGATCCTATACGAGCGCACACCAAAGGCATTGTATTACGACAAT
>JAODFW020956325.1:0-10718 GCA_027575235.2 Palythoa mutuki
GTTACATGTAACAAACGGCAGGTTTATTACATGTAACAAACCTGTCACCCCCACCCCCTAAGGTTAAATTTTGACCATTTCTATTTTCTTAGGGTTTTCTGATAAAATGCGCGTGAGTTTCGCATTGGAACTCGGCAATTCATCCTTCAAAAAATGTGTTCGCTTAAAATAGCTTCTATTATTGTTTGGAAGCGGGATTTGTTTCAAAAAGTATATATAATGGAAATCCGAATCTTTCGTAGCTTCGCGTTAAAAGTTAAAAGTCGTGTTTGCTGAAATAACGCTAGAGCTCGAGACTAGAAAGTTTACAAGAAAACAAATTCTCTCTTGCCACTTGGTAATAATCCTAACTCAATCTGTCCGCATGAATTCTTTTTTAAGTTAAGCCGTATCCAAGTAGGCAAGAAAGCATGATCTATGGGGTGCAGGTTTGTTACAAGACCTAAAAATATATAATTGTAAAAATCCGGGCTTGTTACAAAAACTTGTCACCCCTCTATTTTTGTTCATCCAAAAGCTCCATCTATATAATTTAGCAAGAATACGTCTTAAGTTATTGCAAAGAACATATTTTATTGTAAAATTTGGTTTATCTTCTCTCGCGCCGCGTATAATAGGGGGTGGCTACCTAAAACATTAATTTTTGTCTGCAACTTTGTCTCATGCAGTAGAAAGCAAACATATGATATGAAGTGTATAGCAATTTTTTCAGATTAGAGTTGAGATAACCCAACAAAATGAACAAAAGAAAAAAAGACAAGAAGCAAAATTCTTTAATTTGATAAAAAGTGGTCAGGAACAAATAATTGACAAAAGTCTAGAAACATACACGTCGAAAATTGAATACGACATAAGACAATCCCAAACTGAATTATAATTAAAAATCTTCTTAGAAATTAAAGCTGGTCGATCGAGAATTAGAAAGAAAAGTAAAATAAACTGTTGATTGGTCTTGTGTGTTGCTTGAGGGTTTGTCTTAACTGAAGAATATTGCCTTGCATCTACTATAGTCAAGAGATGATTTAAAATCAAAATAATTGATGCATTTTCGGAAAAGTAATTACAAACGTTTTATCTCTCAGAAATATATTTGTCGTCATACTTAACTCTACCAACTGGAATTCAGGCGGATTTTTTTTATTTGTTTTTCAAAGATCGAAAGTTTTGTAGAGCAAACGTAATTCATTCAGTTTATTTATGATTTATGTAAGGTTTATCGCATAGTGGCAAGAGAAAAATTGTTTTTTTAAAAAAATTGTCTCGTTTTGAACATTATTTCTCAAACACGTACTTCGGATTTTCCAATATTTATCCATTTTGAGACAAACTCTGCTCTCATTTGACAAAAGACAGACCATTTAAGCGAACATAATTTCTTTGAGAGATGAATTGCCGAATACCGACGCTAAACCCGTGCACGTTTTAACACTGAATTGTCGGAAAACATAAAATTAAAAGGTCAAAATTTATCTTTAGCGGGTGGGGGTGACAGGTTTTTTACATGTAACAAAGCTGCCACCCCCTATTATACGCGCCGTGAAATGAGATAGACCAAATTTTGCAACCAAAATATATTCTTTGCTACACTTAATGATGTATTCGTGCTAAAGTAACTAGATGAACAAAATTAGAGGGGTGACACGTTTGTTATGTAACAAACCAGGTTTTTTACAATTATATATTTTGAGGTCTTGTAACAAACCTGGCATCCCACAGATTATGGTTTCTTGCGTACTTCGACGCAGTTTCACTCTGGAAAATGATTTTCCCCATTGAATTAAAGTTCAATTGACACAAACTGTGGAGATACCGCTAATTAATTAACAAAATTTGAGGGGTTACACGTTTGTTATGTAACAAACCCGGTTTGTCACAAATATATATTTTGTAAAAAGCCACGTAGGTTATGTAACAAACCCGGTTTGTCACAAATATATATTTTGTAAAAAGCCATGTTTCTTATGTAACAAACCCGGTTTGTCCCAAATATATATTTTGTAAATAAAACCAGGTTTGTTATCGAACAAACCGGGTTTGTCAGAAAAACATCTTTATGTTGTAAAAACCTAGAATTGCTATGTAACAAACGGAGTTTGTCATAGTTTTTTGTGTACAAACCCGTCTCCGCACAGATCATGGATTTTAGCGTACGTGAACTAGTTTTAACTAAGAAAAATGATTCATTCCTTCCGGTGAATAACGTTCGGATTATTTTGTAAACATTATTTCGGTTTGAGCGCTTTGTCTGCAAACTCGACTTTTAAGACGTTGAAAAGAATGTTTTCCACAATTTTTGTATTTTGAGAAAAAACCCGCGTTCATTGGGACAAAACACAGATTATTTTAAGCAAACACATTCTTTTAACGTTGAAATGCTGAACTCGAGAAGCGCAACTCATGCACGTTTGAGCACTGAACTGTCAAAAAATATAAATTGAAAAAAATTTAACCTGAGGGGGTGGTGGTGACAGGTTTGTTACATGTAACAAACATGTCATCTTCTAAAATACACGCCTTTAAAGAAGCCAGACCAAATTTTACAACCAAAAAATATTTGTAGCAGAAAATTATGACATATTCTTGCTAAAGTAACGAGATCAAGCTTTTCGGTGAATAAAATTGGAGACATATTTTGTAACAAACCTGGATTTTTACAAATATATATGTTGTAACAAATTAAACCGGGCTTTGCGAGGTGACAAGAATTTTACAGCACACACACATACATATATATATATATAAATAACTAGTTCAAATCATCGTTCTGTTTTACTTCCGACAGATCTGTTTCGTGGGATCGATGTTATACTCCCACTCGTCAGGGAAGGACTTTACAAGTCCATCTATATAGATATAGATATAGATATAGATATAGATATAGATATAGATATAGATATAGATATAGATATGGACATGGACATGGATATGGATATAGATATAGATATATATTCTACATATTCCACACATCCCTCCTAGTTGGCTCAGAAGCTCGGCTGGTAGAGCGCTGGTCTAGTATACTGAAGGTCGTGGGTTCAAATCCCACTTAAGTAAGTGATTTGCTGTGATCTAAATGGAAGACACTCGTCTGTAACTTGTATACTAAAATAGCAATCTCATTATTCATTGGATTTGTAGAAATACATGAAGGCTGAACCATCTTCATCGATAACAAATGAAGTCAGACCCTTGGCAATGGATGCTTGCGCCAGTTTAGCGTATCCTTACTGTTAGTGACAATGACATCAATTGTTTTTATTTAGTATCTTCTTTTGTCTTAGGTACTTTTCACAGTACAATCTGCTCAGTGCAGTCAGGAAAGCATAGAGGAAATCGCCACGTTGTAAAACTAAGACCGAAGCTTGTTTATCCTGTTAGACCAGGCACATAAGAAGAATTAATTGAAAATAATGCAGAACAATTTTACACTCCTTTAGGAAGAACATTAATTCAAACAAAAAACATAAACAGTTTGCACACCCCTTAACATCCGTAGTTATTCATCTGTCAGTCACTAATTCTTCCCACATTTGTCCGTCCTTCCATCAACTGGTCATGTTTTTACACCTATCCATCATTTCGACTTCAACTAGAAGAGAAAAACTATGTGGAGAGCTGTTTAATAATATACCTATGAGAAATCAATTAAACTAAATTTAATCTACTACCGTCTTAACATTCCAATAAGTACAATGTAAGACACAAGAGAACTTATGAACTGCAGCTCATACGGACTAACTGAATATGATTTACGAATATTTTAATTCCAAACATTTGTAAAAATGAAATAGTTCAAGAGTTTTTGTTAATAGAAGTCATTTTATCATTATTTATATTCATACCATAGTTAAACGGAATTCAGCTTTTTTGGCTGCGAAGTTTTAAGGTTTATGAATGCTATTCTGCTCTGCTTTATTCTATTCTATTCTATTCTATTCTATTCAGATTTATTCTATTCCTTTTTGTGCTATTTTCATCATCTTGTTGTCTTTCGAACCGTCCTTTTGTCTCTTCGTTTATCCGTCCATTCTTCAGTTCATCCATTTTTTCTTTTGATTTTCTATCTTTAATGTGAGTAATAAAACTTTCGCAGTTATAACTAAGTCTTGACTTCAAGAACTCAGAAAACTGAACCCTCGTATGACTGATGCAGAGGTGTTGGACGTTGTTAAAACAAGTCTGGAGTGTGTGTACAGTATACACCCAACCGCTGGTAAACCAATTTCTCCGGCAAAACATAGACACGATGGGGAAGAGGTATAATTTTTAGTTTTTTAAGAAATAATGAATTAAGAGACATGTAGGTTATTGTGTAGCACCAATTAACACTGCATGGTTAACCCAGTTGGTAAGGTGCCTTCTGGTTAGCCTAGCTGGTAAAGTGCCACGTTGTTAGCCTAGTTGGTAAAATGCCAGTGTGGTTAGCCTAGTTGGTAAAATGCCAGTGTGGTTAGCCAAGTTGGCAAGGTGCCACCTGGGTAGCCTAGTTCGTAAAATGCCTAGTTCGTAAAATGCCTAGTTGGCAAGGTGCCACCTGGGTAGCCTAGTTCGTAAAATGCCTAGTTGGCAAGGTGCCACCTGGGTAGCCTAGTTGTTAAGGTGCCAGACTGGTTAGCCTAGTCGGTAGTGTCACTTGGTTAGCCTAGTTGGTAAGATGCCACCTGGTTAGCCTAGTTGGTAACGTGCCTACTGGTCTGGTCAGCCGAGTTGGTAAGGTGCCACCTGGTTAGCCTAGTTAAACAACCAATTAATCAGTTATTCAACTTATTAAGGAACCAACCAATCAATCATTTTATCAACTAATTAATCAAGCAATCTGTCAACCGTTTAATCAATTAACGAGCCAGATAGCCATTCAATCAATCCATGAACCAGTTATTCAGCCAACTAATCAATCAATTATTAAACTAAATAATTAGTCAACCAATCACTCAATCAACCAACCAATCACCCCTTCATTAAACCAATCCACCAATCATTCAACAAACTAACCAACAAATCGTTCATGCCACCAACGAACCAAATAATCAGTCAAAGTCTTTCCTTTTTATCAGGTGAGAAATCTGTCCAAAATATCAACTAAATACTTATAAGAGTCATTCATTCTACTCTATTTTTGCAGGAAAAGGACTCCGCTGGTCTTATCACTCAGTCACTTGAGAGTTTGAACCAACTCTTAAAAGAGATTTTATTAAGGGATCCTGTTCCTGACATGCTCCATGATATTTTAAAGGTAAACTGCAGAGATATAGAAACTATTAAAATTAAATCTTTCGAATCTTTGAATCTTTGATTTTATCAATCCAGCTAATCAATCAATCATTGCTGTTGCTTTATCAGTTTCGTGTTTGTAGAAGATAATCGCGCAATATTTCCATTTTTATGTCTTCCATCTGTATTTGTTTGCATGTTGGACTGGAATGCGGTTGTCCATGGTTGAAATCCCATTCTGACCACTTGTTGGATTTGTCTTAGGTGACCCCAGATTAAAGTGCGCCATGCTTTGTAAATTGACTGATCTGCCTCCTGCCAGTTGTATTTTTCATTGTGTCATGTTTGTGTGTGTTCACAGTTATTTTTCTAATTGTTTGAGTGCAACCAAAAATTTGTTTATTTAATATTTTTTCCCCTCAGCATGTAGAGCAGCCCTGGTTGTTATCTATTGAGGATTATGAACGAGATCGAGCCATCAACACAATCTTGTTTGTACTAAACACGTTTCATGATAACATGCTGGTAGCTGTTGGGGGGGTAAGTTCCTTTTTTAAACCTTTAAACGTGCATAATAGCTGGAGAAGAGGGTTTGAATTAAAAAATATTTTCTCTTGACATACGGATGTCATACCAAAGTCAGTGTATGAGGTGCTGCATTCGAGCGTTTGCTCTTGTTCTTTGCAGAAGCCTATGGTATTTGAATCACTAGGAACTCTGCTTGCGCGCCTTGTACCACGATGTACAGATCCTCAAGCTAAAGTTCGACAGACAGCTATTGACAGCATCCAGAAAGTGCTGAGAATATCTTTAAGATATGAAGGTTGGTGTTTTTAAATGCATTGGCTGTAATAGATCTTTATACAACTGAGTGATACAGCTGATTTCAAGCTTAAGGTGCTAATTACTTCTTTCTGTTTTGAACTCTGGTTATAATAATAATAATAATAATAATAATAATCGTTTATTGCACACTTTAGCAACCGAAGTTGAATTACAAGTGGGGTCAGCTACTGAAAACGTACAGTTACAAAATTGTTAAAGCGATTTGTGGTACCAAGGACCCGATTCTCCTTTGATTCACCAGAACGAAGGCTATAGCCATGTGTGATTGTACTTCTGGATGGCATTATATGATTTGATTAGTTTGTTTTTTAGAGGTGTCAGTCTGGTGACTTTAACAACACAGTGGTCGGTGCAGTGATAGGATTGCTGCCTTCTAACCACAGAATTTTATCCAATTGTTTTATCGCTTGGACGAAAGAACTTTCTGAAACAAACCTTATTCAGCTTTCCACCCTCACGAGGTTGTTGCAACACATTCCAGCTTCTTTAATAACTCTCATCCACTTAACACTTCAAAAACCAGAGATAAGCACTGGCTGCAATGGGCCACTTGGGTAAATTAATATTTTTAGTTTAGATGGGGTTCAAATTTGACAGCATGTTTGGATCAAAATAGAAATTACCCTCCTGTTGTGTTTTCTGTATTAAGTGGACAACTCGGTAAGTTTTAGAAGGTTTTTAGTTAAAGTGGAAACAATATGTTGCACAAACCATTTGAACTTCCCCACATCTTAAAATATTGTCATTTCTATCATTGCTGCGAGCCACCAGGCGAGCAGCGAAACTAATCTTGACGAAGTTGGGCTGCCTGTGGTACAAAAGCTAGCTTTCACTTCGACTTGCTTCAATGAGGGATTTTAGCAGTTTCTGAACCTTCAGTATGATGACCTGTGATACACGAAAACGAGCATTCCGTCACAGGTAGGCATCCTTTGCTGCTTTCGCGAAAGTTGTTGCTCCTTTTTTTCTACGAAAGCAACTAGGAAGGTTTAAACAATTTTACAACGCCAAATGCTAACTTAATTGTTGTTGGAAGTATTTATCAAGGTGAAAGTGATTTTAGCAACGAATGCTTAACCCTTTAAGCCCCAAGCACGACAAATGACGTGTTAGTAAATTCTCCCAACTGAGCTCCATACTTTCTGTATAAACAGTTTGGGAGAATTTGGCTTTTCAACTTCCAAAATTTATTCCACTTGATCAATTTCTTATTTCTCATTACTGATTCTACGGTTTTGTTATGAGTTATGTAAGGAGAAGTTAGATGTTGATAAATTGCTCTGGGCTGAAAGGATTAATAATGAGGTCTTAACTCGCCCCAAACACGACAAATGACGAATTGGTAAATTCTGTCCTAACTGAGCTACATACTTGCTATATTAGCAGTTTGGGAGATTAAAAAGATAGAAGATTAAAAACATGGCGGTCGATATAATACATCAAGATTTAAGAGCAGATTGCACAAATGCAGAGATGAAATAGCAAAATAATGTTTAATCAGTTTTTAAAACAAGACAACAGAGACCAGAAAAGGTATGGGTAAATCTATTAAAATCTAAATTCTAGATTTTTGTTACCCGTGCTGCAATCCAAAGATAAGCAGAGAAAGACGAACTCCGAACGTGACACTGATAAATACCCTTTTTTATCTTGTAATTTTCTCCACTTAATTGTCGTACTAGAACTTCAAAAATTAATAAACGGGGGGTCCTCATATGCTCCGCGGGGGTAGAGAAAAAATGGAAAGGTTACTAAGCGTCCTGGGACGATTATTTGGCAGCTGAGAGTATCTTTTTTTCGAAAAAAAACACCTTGTCATTTTTTTAGATTGTTCCACCATTGTAAGTGGGATGTCATTCACACACTTTGTGTATCCACTTCTTGTTAGATTCTTGTAACCTAAAATAACATCGGTTTGATTGTTGTCAATCGCATACAAAACATTATAATGCTGGTTCAATATATTTAGGTCTTGAAACTGCAAAAAACTACACGATATTTTGCAAGTAAGTTAAGGTCCTGTTATACGAGGCTATTCAGCAACTTGCAATTATGCAATGAAATGCCATTGTGAAGCAAGTCGCACAGGAAATTGCGCGTGTAACATCCTTCTTTGCAACTGACGACGCAACGAAATATTGCGAAGCAAGTTGTCCTGAACAACCTACTTCGCAACCTAAACGTGATATTTGTCTTAAACTGCAAAAAAATGTGTTTCGAGTTGCAAAAAGAAATGCCAAATTTTTGTTGTTGTCAACACTACATTGCAAGTTGCTGGAAAATAGACCCTTTGCAGCAAGAGGTGACATGGTACAAAATACGCTATACTGGGACGCAAAAGAACGTGTAGACTCCAAGAATGAAACACAAAAGCTTTCTTTGTATACCCTGACATTTCCCAGTGGAGTCTAGCTCATTCTTTTGTGTCACAGCCCTTATGGCGTATTTTGTACCATGCGACCTCTTGTTGAAATGGGCTTGTTGTCTTGTGTACTAAGGCCTTTACTCATTCAGCAACATTGCGGACAGAAAACACGTTTCGTTTTCGAGTTGTTTTACAAGATCAAACAGCTTTACCCACACCATCGATCTGAGCAAATTATCTGTCCCCAGCCAAGCCCACCAAAAATATTGTCCCAAAACTTCACCCGAAATATCAAATGATCGGAGCTTTTCAAATACTAAATGTATGGGTAAGCACGTTTTGTATTGTTTCAAAAGGAATTTGGTCTGTATCTAGCATGTGTAAGACTAGTTATGTTTTACATAAACAAAACTTGCGAACGTAGGGATATTTTCTTAAAATACATTTGGGCTGGTTTCCATAAGTATTTGTTCTACTAATATCAGGGTTGACTATAACTGTCCCATCGTCATTAACCGTTACGGTTGCTTCAAAGCGGCCATTTCCCGGACTGGTTTGTATTGTTATCTGGAAATGCTTGCTGTCAGGCGTTCGATCTCCGAAATTCACTTCTCGATCCCCATCCTGGTTCGTGCTGCTGAAAGTCTGAACCTTTTCGTTTGGCTCAAAACTCACTGCACTTAAAATACTTTTCAGCGAAAGTCGAACGCAAGATTTCATCAACAGTCGGTTGATTGATGTCTTGTTATTGATCGACTTGACCACTTCTTTTGCTGCCCGCAGTATCTTGGAGTCAGAGGTGTCGGCGCTGTGGAACTGAAGGCAAGGGCACCAGTGCTCGCCAATATCTGAAAAAAGCCCAACTCTGCTAGTATTAGAGACGTTATAATAAGTAAATATTTACCAACCGTAAGGTCTGCATAGAAAAGTATCAGGTCTGGACAGCATGCAAGAGGGATTAATAAATCGTTTATCATATTTTTTTATTTCTTGTTAGCTGTTTGTTTTGTTCGTTTTGGTTTCTACAACACCTTTTGTCAATTATCGAAATCAAAATTAAAAACATTCTATTAAACTATCGAGGAAATAAATGCAAGATGTAAGTCCAGCTGGAATAGACAATTTACAAGAACATAACCAGTGAATCAGCTCCCCATGTGAGTCTCTGTAGCTCAGTGGGAAGAGCATCTAACCGATAATCAGAGGGTCGTGGGTTTGATTCCCGTCAGTGACTCAGCTCCCCATGTGAGTCTCTGTAGCTCAGTGGGAAGAGCATCTGACCGGTAATCAGAGGGTCGTGGGATTGATTCCCGTTAGTGACTAAGCCCAGCCCCTAAGTGAGTCTCTGTAGCTCAGTGGGAAGAGCATCTGACCGGCAATCAGAGGGTCGTGGGTTTGATTCCCGTCAGTTACTCGTTTTTTTCTGCGTTGTTCAATTTGAGGAGCAGTTTCACTTAGTTTCACTTTCACTCACTTATAATCAAGTTGCAAACTTTCCTGTAGAATCATTTGCGCATGCACGACGAACGGAATCATACAGCAATATACATCAGATATTTCAAGTGAGCAAATGCTAGAAGTATGTTCAGCGAGAATAGAAAATTTAAAAGAACTTTACTAGTGAATCAGCTCCCTATACGAGTCTCTGAAGCTCAGTGGGTAGAGCATCAGACCGGTAATCCATTGTTTTCAATAACAATCTAAGTAGGTGGCGAAAGTTAAGGAATAGGCGGTAGTAGACAACTTGCACCAAAGGCATGAACCAAAAAGTTAGAGCTGGGGGGTGGGGTGGGGAGGCGCAATTTCTGGGGGACATGCAACTTCCCTAGGAAAATTTTGAAATATGGACCTCCCCGAATGCATTTTACAGCAGTATCCTTTTTAGACTGAACACAGACATTTATAATATCTGTTTTATACCACAATTCAAACAAACACTTTCTGACTAAAACGACTCCAGTTTGAAGGAATGTCATCCAGGCTCTGACGTTTTTATGATAACACTCAATTTTATTTAATTTTCCTACCAAAACAGACGTTAAATCACGCTTGAGAAACCAGCGAGTTTCGCCGTCTGCCGGTTTTTTTGAAAACCCTGAGACTCCGTTTACACGGGTCCTTTCAATTTTGGATCCGTTTCGGAAACCACGACGGTTTGGCTTTGCATTCACATGGGGCTTCCGTTACTGTCCTGATCTGAGGCCAGCAAAGTATTCAAGTTTGGGTCCTAAAAAACGCAGAACCCACTTTAGGGTCGGTGCAGTCAAAACTTTATAAGAACCCATGTAAACACTGGGAC
>JAODFW020956421.1:0-10718 GCA_027575235.2 Palythoa mutuki
GGGGCAACTTATTTCACTCTGTGTATCAAAAAATTTGCAAAGACATTGCAAAATTCTCCTGTCCCAAACTTCTTCTCAGCGCTGCTGTATGTACCCTCATCTGCAGAAAATGTGTTGAGTGAATTGTTTGGACCATTATCTGTCCACAGTAATACTATTTTTCAAGATAATCTTTATCTTTGCATCAAAGAAAGACCTGCAAAGTTCTATGATGAATCGGCAGAGTTCCTTAAAAACAAGAATAATGACTGTGGAATAATAGCTTAATTTCGATATATTTCAAGGAGAGATGATGAAACTGGTGATGAAACTCGAATATCAAAGCGAGGCTCGGGGGAATAAAACATGTGATACTAATGATAACAAACAAATAGAAAAGTTGCATGGTTTCGTGAGATTACTATTTTATTTGCAGTTTCTTTGAGTTTTTTCCTCTTGTATGCTATGGTTAAATATTGTGCTGTTGCTCTTTGTCGTAATGGGAGTAGGAAAAGACCGGACCTCAATTATTTTTTATTTCACATGAAACATGGTTTCTAGGCAGTAACAAAGGGCCAGGTGACATTCATTTCCCATGTGCACAGATATAATAAAAACTTTGAGTTGGACTGCACAGGCATTCCTTGGTTTTGGGGCAGAGCTACAGGGATAGGGGACTGGATTATAAATGACCGACCGCTGAGTTCTGCTGAATCTATGCATGATAGTGGCTGAGAAATGCGGATGATCTGTACTCGGGTAAGATATAAAAGTCAGATTGACGTAGTTATAGCACTAACGTAATTATAGAACTTAAATCATTAGTGTGTTACATTTTATTTGATAACATTTCGATTCTAAATGCACATGAGTAGCAAACCTTTGTCACAGATGTTGTGGTAGTCAGTAATGGTGCAAACGTTCCTGTACAAATGTACATTTAGTCCCTTCCTGCTTTATAGTTAAGAGAAAAACCGTTCGGTTTGTACTATATTTTTTCAGATATTGCGTGCAAATCATATATTTATAGTATTTCTTAAAGCGTTCATGATCCAGGATCTATAAAATTTCGTATCGCGCTTGACATCATCTGATACCACAACCTTTGTAATGAGGTTGAAGAGCTCATCACCTAACTCAGCGAAAGCATTGGTGTAACGTGCAATGGTTGACGTGAGCTTCCCGAAGTTCTTCTCTTCGCGTGATAACACGGGTGCGGTAAGGTTGTGGTGATGGTCTTGCACCTTAACAGACACTCTTGCCATATCTTTGGCTTGCTGTGCTAGTCAAGCAAGTTTGGGCACGGTAAAAAAAAACTTTGCACGAGCAGCTGGACTATGGGTAATGCCAACTAAACCTCCTCTTACTTTCGTTGAACGGTTTATGTGCTCTAAACCATGGTCAGCACGAGCCCGCAAAATGGTACAACTGCATCTTTGTTGATCACCCAGTTACCATCAAGCCATTCTTGGTAAATGTCAGGGTCACTGGTTTCCAGAGACTTCATTCTCGCTAGATACAATGGGATCATCCTACATATACCCATCACAATCATATCACTCAGTCACTCAGAATTTTTATCATTAAAATATTTTAACTATAAACTTATTTACATTTTTTTTGCAATCACTTCATAGGACTCTTTTACTGTTTCTTTTAGGAAAAAGTTTAATTTGTAGAAATTTACTACCTGTTTGCTAAATCCTCCCTGGATGCTAAAGCTAATTAAAAACAAATCGTATTTCATTTTTAATTAATTTTTGATAAAAGAAAACAAGGTGAAACTGCGAATATTAGCCCATCTACAGAGCTTACTGCACAAATATTTATTGGATAGCCTCGTTTTCATGATTTCTCTCACGTGACCATCCTAAGGTAAAATTTTAGCACAGCTGGATTGAACTCGTCGATATGGATAATACCTGTCAGTTTCATGCAATTTCATTGGAATTTACATACATTGTAGGTCATGTTGCATCACAGCCTCGCTTTCATGCTGGAAATAGTAGTCACTATTTTAAAAGGCTCCTATAAGCGCTTGGTGCAAGAAGCAGAAGTGCCACCAAAGTTTTTCATGCTCTCTGAGGTCCACTTTACACGTTAAAGTAGGTCGTTTGCTTGCCGCCTAAAATTCCCAAGGGACTTGATTTTTCGACATTTGCTCCCTGACTAATATAATATTTGTGAACTGAGATTAAAATGCAGGGAATGTGTTTTCATACAACCTGAAATTTTCGGGAAGCTTGTCCCAGAACCCCCTAAAATATTTGTCCTTTTGCACTTCCCAGCAAAAAAAAATCTGTATGGGCCTGTGTCAGGTGAATTCATTTTACCTCAGCTTTTGGTTTTAATGGGGCAGGTTTGTAGCATAATGATTGGTACAGTAAATGTGTTATCTTCTGTGCTGAAGATACCCAGTTTGATTCTCAGTGACTCTGAAGTCTGTTTCGACTTTCCTCTAATCCATGTAGCTTTAACTGCTACCTGGCTAGTCAGACTTACATTCAGGGGTAGGTGCTGCCTTTGCTCTAACATCTGCATATGGTTAAACCTTTGCGTCTTCTCGGATAAGGACATTAAACTGTAGATCCAGTCTCTCGAAACTCTGTTGTGGGACTTAAAAAGAACCCACACACTTGTCAAAAAGAGTAGGGTAATGATCCTGGTGTTGTGGTCTGTCTTTTCTTCTGAGGGCATTTCTTAATGATATTATATGTGAGCCGCTCTAGCAGACTATCTAAGACCCTCAACCGTCAAACCTCACAATTACTTGTAAAGCACTTAGAACAGCGATGAATAAGTGCTATACAAATGCTGGTTATTATTATTATTACTAGTTGTAGCTTTCGCTAAGTGCCAACAAGCACAAAATATTTTAAAAAGTTTGTAACTGCCAAAGAACAGTTAAATCGAATTATTTTTTTTGATGAATTTTTGTCAAAAATGATGAAAATTCATAATTGGAATGGTTCAAGAGATTACTGTATTTGACAAAACATATTCATACTTCAACTCTGAATGGAAAGACTTTAAAAAATTCATTTATCATGAACAACCACTTTACTCATTCCAAACATAACATATTTATTGATAAATAATTATATCAAAACTGATATTCTATGAGCAAATGCCAAATGTGGCATATGACATAAATGTATTTTCAATCGAACCGAAACCAACTGTGGAATTGCACACGGTTTAGGTATGCTACTGTGCTATTCATATTGTTCATGTCTGTTCAGATTTGAATATTTAGATTTGATGTAGTTTGAATAATTCGTATATTTATAATTCAACAATAATATTCAAAGCAAAAACATACAAGGTGTTACTTTACTTTCTGGAATGCTAGTGCCGGCCGTCCAACTAATGTTGGCCAATAAGTTGTCAAAGCTTACTCTGTTTGACGAGGTGGCCGATGCGAATTCATTTCGATACGTGGCTTGCTGGGCAATTTATGAGTTTGCTACCTTGATTTGGAACGCACTGGTTTCTAAAAAGCACTTCACTGAAATTCATCGATGTATTATGGAACAAATAGAACGCACAAGACGACAAACACTGGTATTTAACTGGGCTTAAAGCAAATCAACTTGAGCTGCAAGCCAAGACATCACCATGATCTTGGCTCATTCCCAAAAACTCATACTGTGATTCCTATTGTTACATTACACTTCCGCCAAAAACTCATACTGCGCTTGGCTCACACGTTTTCCTACTAAAACATTACTTTTCTCTGAATCACTCAAAAATTTTTTCGCCTAAAGGTCGATACTTATGCAGGTGGCTCTATAATGCTGCCGCCTCACGATCCTCACCTTTTGGCTCGGATCGCTCATTGGCAATTATGCTAAGCGAAACAGAGAACTACGTATTATAGGTTAACCAGTGATTGTTCATTTCCAAATTATCAGAACCAGCCTGTCATTTATCTTCACACCCTATTCACTCGTTCTCCTGGAAACCTATTGTATCTGTCCACTCTTGGTCCCCACGCTGAATCACCGAAGCTCTCCTAATAGCCAAATACCATTCCCTTCTTAATAAACAAGTTCAAACCTTCACACACACTCTCTTCCATATGGGAATTACATGAACAATAGTCTGTTAACCTATAAATACTTAGTTCTCTGTTTTGCTTAGCATAATCTTAACCTGATGATGACCCAAGTGGTAGAAAATGTTTGTTTTTAGAATATATTTTTACCATTGTATATTTACATTTTATATCGGCTCTTATGTCTCAATCTTTAATGACGTAACATGCCACCTGATATTAAATCTTATGTGTTGATTGGCCAATACTGAAATAACACCCATTTATTTCCTACCCTTGTGAATTTTCAATTCAGTTTAAGCTTTGATAATCACGTGAACAATTAAAGCTGACTGACTGTGGCAAGAAAATATTACATGGGACTACTGTAGGTTAACAAAGACTTGACAGGAAAATATTCAAAGGTGACTTAAAGATAGCATAAAGGAAGCGTTAAATTATAGCATAATGGAGTTTAAAATAAAGGAAGAGCAGATACATTGATAAATGGTTTGAACCATTTTGTTTCATGTCAATAGTTTGTTCTTTAGCTCATATGGAACGTATCTTGTCGTCCATGGTTTAACATAAGGGTTTCAAAACGATTTTAAGTTGGAGTAAAATAAAAAATAGGAGTTGTTTGTCTTGTGATAGCCAATTTACAAAATAAATATCTCAAAGACAAACAGCTGAATTCACTTATGGTGTTAATCACCCTCACAAGTGTAGAGGACAGGGAACCATTTCTTTTCTCAAATTAATTGATAACGTTGTTTTGAAACCCCATATTAAGACAATCAAGATCTTGTTTAACCGCAATCTGAAGTGTTGATTATTTGTGCGACCCCCTTTTCCACCAAGGTCAGTAAAACGAATACCAGCTTTTGCTGGGAACGAACCTCCAACAGATAAGTGTCCCATCCAGGTGGAGTCAATAATTCTCATCTACTTAACACTACAGAAACCGGAGATAAGCACTGGCTTCAATGGGTCACTTGGGCTTGTAAAAGTATTTACAGTAGTGAGCTGCTTCAACGAACTCCATAATATCAGAACTTACCATTTAAAACAGACGTCACTTGTGGAATATGTTCTATAACAATGCCAAATAACCACATGAAAACTGATGCTACATGGCGACACTGCTTCTTGGATTTCCGTGACTTTCTACCATATTTCAACAGTTTAGCCATTAGACTGATAGGCATTTTTCCTGGACTATCCACCTTTGTATCAATGTCGCTTATGATCTAATGAAGAGTTTAAGTAGTATCATGAGTGCTGATTTTCTAATAATAATAATAATAATAATAATAATAATAATAATAATAAAACTAATAATAATAATCATAATTATAATTATAACTATAACAAAAACATAGTATATGAAAACATATAAACACGAATGCAATTTGTGATTTATGGGTGTAAGTATTAGAGTGATGTTTTGAAAGTCTTAAAATGGTATGAGATGAAGGCGCTGCAAATAGAAAATATCAAAACATCACAATGTCTGCTAAAAATAAAGCTGTTGTAACCAGGCATTATGGATTAAAAATATATGTAGATAAAAATCTTGCAATAAATATGTCTGGTCAAAAATGGATTTTTTGTAAAATAGAAAAATACTCCGACGTTTCGACAAAGTCACTTGTCTTCAGGGAAGTAAAGAGAATATGCAAATGCTGTAGTTAAATAAGATGGGGACTGGACATACCTGTTAAAACTTTGCTTATAAATAAAAAAATAAAGGGACAGACCAAGACCATGTTCAATGAAGAATGGCATTAAGCTCATGACTACTAATTATACTCCTACATTGCTATGAATATCTGTTGGGGATTTTTCGTCACACTGAACTCGACTTCTGTTTTGCATCACTCATGTCATGTTCATAAAGTAATTTCGATAGTACAAGCATTCTGATTGGTCGACAAGTGTGCTTTCATAGCGCTATGAAGCACGAAAATGACATTTGACCGTCACCAAGTTGTGAAAATTTGTAGTTTCATGAAAAAATGAAACTATACACGCTTTGTATCTCGGAAAATACTAATTTTATAGGAGAAATAAAACATGTTCTCTGTGCCTTCATTGCCTGGTGAAAACCTTGGCAAAGTTTTTGAGAATTCTCCAGCAGGTGAAAACTCTCCACTGAGTCTTGGGTTTTCATTGATCTACTCTCGAATCCCCTCGGTTTTCACCAGGCTAAGAAGGCACGGAGAACATGTTTTATTTCTTATTTCAAATGCACTTTTCTAACACCAGCAAGATATCATACACTTAACATAAACATAAAACTGGATCAATACTTCAAATATCAAATCTGTGGTATGTTCGAGAGAAGGTTTAACTATTCAATTCTATGGTGTTTGACTGGAGAACACTCAAAAGCACATGAAAACAGGCAATGGCCACCATGATCATCAAAAGCACCGTTATGATATGTTTTCAATTGGCTGCTGCTGAAATTTGCTGAATTAGTGCAATGACATTTTAATAAGCTTTTCCCATTTGCTTTGCTTCATAAACGTTTGTTGGATATAGATCTTTTTTTTTCAGTATTTTATGGGTTGTGATTGACTTATGCAGACAAATATTAAACAACAAGGTTTTGACTGAGGGCAGAACAATTTAACCAAACACTGGCAAAGAAATTCAAAGATCGCATTACAATGAAAATGGTGGTAACATGCCAGAGCTTAAAACTGACAATATCAACCAAAGAACATCTGCTGAAAATTCAATCCGGCCTGACTTGGGTGAGTACAGCACCTTCAAAGTCGTTTTTTTAGCTTTTAAAAAAGTAATACAGTAATGAAACTTAGTATGAATTATATGTTTTGGGTATTGGTTGCATAAATTCCAAAGGAACATATTTCGACAAATTAAAAGCTAACTTTGGGGCAGTGGATAACTATAATTCACAAGATTTACGATTTTCATTCAGTAGATAAAAAAAATTTTGGGCTAGAAAGCATTTTAAGAGTGATCGATCTAACCTCTGAATTTCTGCATTTCAGTAGTCCATCTTGTATTACAGCAAACGCTTGCTCACACAAAGACAGCTTCTGCTCTTGTCCTACTACAGAAATAAGTCTTCCCAAGATGCCACACAGGATGATTGTAAGAAGGCAACCTGACTGCATCTGACATCGTTTAACCATATTGGAAACCTTTAAATAAATGAAAAGTAAAAATATGGTTATGAACGTTTCTATCCTGCCTACATACATCAGCATTCATATTGATGTAAAACTGAAAAAGCTAAGTAGTTTTCGAGGAATACTCAAGGCGTTGATAGTGATTTTTCAAGGTGCTTCATTAATGCCAGTGGTGGTATGTTTTAAAGTGTATTTTCTATGATATCTTTGCCAACTTGATTAATAATGATTTAGTTGTAAAACTTAACAAAAAGAAAAGAAAAGAGATACTAAGTTAATTACGATCCAACCCGTTTTTGTGAGCCAGAAAATCAACATCCTACTAAAGATCCATGAAAAGAAACCGTCCATCGTTAATCAAAAACGTGTTGATTACAAGTTTTCAGGTAACCTGTGTGATACAGGTTATTACATTGGTTATATGATGAGACACCTCCATGACTGAGTTGAAGAACATAACCCAAGCAATCTTCCATTTGTAAACATTACATGTCAAAACATGGAACTATCCAAAGGGATCTGACTAAGAACATCAGAGTCTTAAGAAAATGCAAGAGCAAACTTGAGTGCCTTTTGTATGAAATGTTGTTCATACAAAAGGAAAAACCACCTTTAAACATTGAAAGTGACTCCCTAAGGGCGAAACTGTTCATGTAAATTAACATATTGTATATTCGCTACTTTAACTTTCAGTTCCGTTCAGTTCAGTTCAGTTCATTTTATTTGTTTTTATAAATTATAGTACTAAATTACATGTAATTATCATACATTTGGCAGGCAGTCCAGGAAGCTATTTTGCTTATTTAAAGGACTGCCACAAGCATGCCGAAACATGTCTTTATAAAACGTTGTTGTATTTATTCAAGTTAATTTAAAAACTTGAGCAGCTATTGATTTGTCATTCATCTAATCGCCTGATTATCTAGCCGGTGACTGGCCACTTTCTTCACTCTTTCACAGGTTCAAGCATTCTAGAAAGAGCTGTGATAGAACACAACTTGCTATCAGCCAGTAAACTGTACAACAATATCACGTTTGAGGAGCTCGGCTCCTTGTTAGGAATACCACCAGCAAAGGTGAGTTACCTGACTCGGAAACAGTGCTTGACAGGGGGTACAGGGCTCGACAAATCCACTAGCCCAATGCCTGGGGCTGGTAATTATTCAGGTCAGCCTAGTATTTTTAGGGGTAGCAAATGGTATTACAAAATTCGAGACTGTCCAAGACGCAGAGATGGCCCTTTTAAAATCCGAGCCCAAGAGGTGAGGTCCTAAAAATTTTGGCTTTGCCGAAATAACAGTAGAAACCTATAGATCCCAGTACAACTACGAGTACCAGTACAAGATTTTAAGAGCGCGCGTGCTTGTACAAGCAAACTCGTTGTTGACAGGACAAGATTTCTAGCAAAAGCCATCCTCTTGACAATAAGTTTGCTGGTAAATGTGCGCGCGCTCTTACAATCTTGTACTCGTACTCCTACTCGACTTGTTTCAAGTCTAACACAAAGTGTACGAGATATTGTAAAGTACAGGGAACTATAATTTACAAGAATAACTGAATTTGAAAATAATCGTTTTAAAACAAAACTAAAATGTCGACACACCAAACAAATTTCGAGCAAAATCAAGATTTTGAGCTTTGTGGGAAATGCCGAGAATTCGAGCCATTTTCAGTTGAGAGAAAAATTCAATGCTGCGAGACGGAGAAAAAACAAAAAATACGGGACTTCAAGACATGGCAAAAATATAACGAGATTTTGAGAACTCGCCGTATTTTGCCAAGACTTTCAATATTTAAGGGACCATTCGCAATACCCCTATTTTTGAAATGATTTGTGCCCAATGGGCTAGGAGATCTTTGAAAAAAGTTAAACATATGATATCTCAACGAGAAAATTTAAGAAAGATTCTGACAGTTACTTTGCTTGATAGCTCACAAACCATCAGTAAACGACAACACAATTATACATCAACTGGTGAGATAAATATGCCAGGAAAATCTAATTTCAAGTTTAAAAAGTGATTTCAGCTATTATTATAAATGAAATTTGTTTTAAGTGCTTTGTTGTCCGTGGGAATCTAGTACTGGGTTTTATTAGGCATGCATGAGTGCAGATGTAAATACCAGCCACTCCGGAAGTTTTAACAATTGTTTCTCGAAAGCTAAAAAACTAAACCTTTTACGAGCCAAAGCGCCCATTAGAGCCGGTGCTCATCTCTAGTTTCTGTGGTGTTAAGCGGATGAGAGTTATTGACTCCCCCTGGACAGGACACTAATCCATCGCAGGTTAGCCCCCAGCAGAAGTTGGTACTTATTTTACCGACCTTGGGAGGATTGAAAGCTGAGTAAACTTTGGTGGAAAAGAAAGTCACACAAACGTTCGACACTTGGCGGACCTTGGGGTTAGAAGACAGAGTACTTACTTATGGAAAGAAAAGGGTTATTTTTATGTAAATATTACAATTACATATAGGGCTCGCAGATGTAAAATCAGGGCTAACAAATTCTTATGCTTACTAGCCCATGACTAGGAGGGGTTGGGAAAAATTTTCAAGCCCTGGGGGTGCAAGCGAGCGCCAAAATCATGAGCATTTTAGGAGGTCTTGGAGCATGCTCTGTGAAACTTTAGAATCCAGGTTGTTTGAAAATATACCCTCTGCGCTTTAAGCTCTTGGGAGTTTAAAGGAATTACAAATCAGAATTTATGACAATTTGCTGCTTTTTTGATTGTAATTTTCGTTCCTCGACGTAGGTCAGTTATGGTTTTCACCTATCTTCACTAAGAATTATTTAAGACAGTGCGAGCTACAGCCTTGTGTGGTATTTTCTCTTAGTTTTCTCTCGCAGACTTAGGATTTCAATTTTTTATATACAGGCCTGCATGGTATTTTTCGTATTTTTGCCACAACACTGTGTCTGCTTGCTGATCAACCAAGGGTAAAATTTTCACTCGACCATGCTTTACTATTACATTTTTCATTGTGACATTGACTTTCCCTGTCTTGCAACTAGACTGTCAAAGAAATTGGTCTTAAAATACAAGAATCGGCCATTTTAGAGGCCCAAATTTTAAAATTTTCTAGGGAAGCATGCCCCCCTCAGACCCCCTAGAAACTCACACCTTCAGTGCTCTCTGTTCATGTCTGCAATGCTTATTGAGTAAAGATAACCAGTATTAATTTTGGGCTCCTAAAACTCGAGGTCAGTGTTTCTTATAATTTATAAAGTACACTTTTCTACCCCCCAGTCCTTGTACAACACAGATCTACGTAGCTATATATATAAAAAAAATTATTGCTTTTCTTTGGCGTCCTGCTTCAACACTTGGTAAAACTTCAAAGAAAAATTAATTAAAGAAGGATTTCATTCTTGAAGATCAGTAGCCACAAAAAGAATCTTTACAAGCATTCTACACTTCTAGGCAGAACGAATTGCTTCCCAGATGATATCGGAAGGTCGAATGACAGGATCGATAGACCAAATTGATGGAGTGGTACATTTTGAAGGTAAGGATGAAAGCGTAACCGTTAATGAGAGTG
>JAODFW020956515.1:0-10718 GCA_027575235.2 Palythoa mutuki
AACTGGTCTTAGACTTAATTTTAGACTGATTTTACTTTATTATTGAATGTAATGTTTTTTTGATTTTATAGATCTTAATTTATAACCTTTGTTTTTAACATTTTGTATGTATATAAGTTTAGTTATATTAAGATTTTTTTCTTTTTCACCATCGCGCACCTGAAATCGATCTGAGAAGAGCGAAAAACTGGGCATCTACTCACATGATTTTATTTCTCAAAGTTCGAAATTTTGATCCACACATTTCCGTAATAAATTGAAAACAAACTCGAAATTAATTATTTCATACTGATGTCACAGATTATTGCTCCCAAATGTTTTTGAAGCGACAGAACAATGATTTTAATTTCATTGGTTTCTTCAGTCTCTAATCATGTACAATCTTTTATTGTTTGCTGATGCAGGTGATTGGACAGGCACTCAGACACTGATGTACAGCTGACCAGCTTTAAAACTACTTTTATTGAGCGTCTTTGTCTTTTTCTTTTGAAATCCTTGTTTCCTTTACCAAAATAAAAGCAAATTATTTAGAAGGGCATGGGGGCAAGGGAAATCGCTCACCAGAAAATTTTAAGTCTGACAGCTTTTTTCACTCACCTAGGATTTTCAAACGACAAGCACTGGACATAGTTATAATTATAGTATGCTTAATTTGGAGAGCAAATGTCACAAAAAGAACTTGTAATGAAATTCTTTAATTGCCATTCTTCTCAGTTTATGCCACAAACGTGGGTCTTTTTTATAAATCTTGTTTCATCAAGTGATTGTGTCAAGCAAATCTAGCATGATAAAAACCTGACTCAAATAAAATCCCAGCATAATTTCTGAGACAAATTAAAATCCTGGCATAATTTCTGAGACAAATTAAAATCCTGGCATTATTTCAGAGACAAATCAAAATCCTGGCATAATTTCTGAGACAAACTAAAATCCCGGCATAATTTCTGAGACAAATTAAAATCCTGGCACAATTATTTTCAGAGACAAATTAAAATCCCTGTGTAATTTCTGAGACAAATCAAAATTCTGGCATAACTTCTGAGCCAAATCAAAATTGCAATGTAAAATCAAACTTTAAAAAAATCTCTTTAGGCAAAAATTTCAGACCAAAAATTCTTTAGTCATTTAAACCCTTCCCCCCAGTTTTAACTTTTAGTGGAGACATTGGGTACGATTTAATACTGAATATAATTTATAAATTATTATACTACGGTTTAGAAATTCAGGTAGAAAAATATGACATCTATCACTAGACTGGTTATTCAATAGTCTTTCCCAATATGTCACGCAATTTCGGTCAGTGGACATAGTATTTGTACTGTCTGAAATTTATAGCTAGATATGCTCCATGATGCTAAATTGTAGGTATAATTCTTTAAGGTAAGGCTTAATTTTTTTTCTTTTTTCCTGGATTTGTAATCACAGTCCTGTGAGAAACAAATGAATGTTTTTTTGTTAAAATTAAAACTACTTTTATAAGTTATAAAGTAACACTTACCATACTTGCTATTCCAGAACTTTTTTGCTCTTCTGCATCATCAATTGTTCCAATTATAATAGGTGATGAACAGCTCTTCTGTCGCTTTCTGTTACTGTGCTCCTAATCAGAAAGAGATCATGTCATAATAATAATAATAAATAATTATAATAATAATAATAATAATAATAATAATAATAATAATAATAATAATAATAATAATAATAATAATAATGATAATTATTATTATTATTATTATAATTATAATAATGATAATGATGATGATGATGATGATGATGATGTTGATGATGATGATGATGATGATGATGATGATGATGGATGATGATGATGACAATAACACTCACATGCTAGCGCCCAGGCTCACTTTATTTAAGAGTAGATGCAAAGGATAATGCCCACTACCCAGGTGGCCATAGTGCCAAATATAGTGGCTGCAAGTTACCTCTGACGAGCATGCGCTGAACTTGTGAGTTTATGAATGCATAATCTTGCACTTTATACCTCATTTAGCTAGATATTTCTCCCAATATCGAGAGAACTTTTCAGATGGGTGAATTAAGAGAGAACTTTTCAGATGGGTGAATTAACAACTTTACAGAGTATATAGTTGGAATTAGTAAGTTCTTGTAATTAGTGAAAACAATGATTTTCCATACTGACTGTACACAGTGTGTCGTGCGCATTTTTTGTCCATTGAGCTTGGGGCAGGCATATTACATGTTTACACACGTCTATATAATCAAACTATTAGCCTGCGTAGCAAGCGTTTGTCGAAATTTTGGACGCGCGGGAAATGGGTGAGCAATATAATGAAGTGATGGGAGAGGGGGAGGGGAGGTTTTTTTGCTCACCCTATTCCTGCGGGTCCAAAATTTCGTTAAACGCTTGCTACGCAGGCCATCAAACTATTAGCAGTGATGACAGGCTTTATTTGTACGGCTACGTAAATTAAAAAAATATGAACAAAAAAAATAAAAGTATATTCCAAGAATTCTTGTGGTTTCTATTCTTTAAAACCAACTTCGTTTTTAAATACATGTGCAGTCGAGTCCAAAAACGAGAAACAGTCGCCGTTTTTAAATGCTTAAAATAGTCTTTTTTATATTTAGAAACAAAAGACCTAAATTTTTTTGATTTACAACAAAACTTATGTAACGATCTACATCAAAACTATAAATAAAATTTTTTCTGGCTGCCGAAAAATGTAAACTCATAAACGACTGAAAATAGGGTAAAAACAACACGAATTCTAAAAATGCTAAGTAGATGAATCTGTTAGCGAAATACAAGCGCAAGAAAGATAACTTTCTGTTTGTTTAGACAATTCAATTATGAAAATACTTCTGCTCAGTAAAATTTAAGACTACGCCGAATTAGAGCCATCAGGAAACAACAGAAGAACTTTTGTTCTACCGGAACGACTGAGATAAAGCACTCTAAATAGGCAACTGTCAAAAACGTAAATCGATTCTGTTATAGTAAATTTTATTTTAATTGATTCCGATTGGCAGCGCCGCTCAGTTTATGCGAAACGTTATCCACAGCAACCAAATTTGCTGTCGTGAAAAATGCCAAGCGAACTAGTAAGAGCTAAAACAGACAATGACTCTACTCGGTTTCAATTGTGCAAAATTATATGATAAACTAACATTGGCGAATAAAAACGGAGTTTAAAGTTTATGTTTTCAAACTAAATTCGTCAAACGCATTTATTCATGAAAAAGGAAATAAAATTAATACCGAGTCGAAAAGGATAACGCCGAAATTGCTTTAGTCTATCAAAGTCAATTTAGTTTTTTGCTTCAACCTCATTATTAAAATCGAGCTCTCGCTTGATCATAATTTATCTTGATCACAAAGTTCTCAGCCAAAAAATTAAAGTCGTCAGTATGTTCGAAAAACATCTTGATTAAAGAAACACCAAGGTTCTTAGAATGATTAAAGATGAAACCATTAGTATTTGGTTTAAAACAAAACACATGTGAAACACTAAACATTTATATAAAGCGTTCAAGTTTAAAAACAAATTATTAATCAGTGGCTGTGTTTCCAGCTGGATAAATTTAATTTCTTTTTTACTTAGATCAACCAACACAAACATGAGTGAAGTTAACATGTATGTCAAAACATAAACTTAAAAAGAAAGTTTCATCGATTAATGCGTAAGCAATAGTGAAATTTTTTGTCAGCCTCACCAAAGTTTTAACACTGACGTCTCGCATGAAAAAAGTTTTATGTTATACAGTACCTGGTTTTGTGGATAGACTCGCTTGGCCATAAATCATGCGTTATAATAGCAGCAAAAAATTTCTTTTCTAACAGATTGAATTGGAGAATAAATCCTGATTACACTGATGAAAACATGCCCTACGTACACAGTTATAAATTTCGAAGAGAGGTTTTCGCCGGAATCATTCAAGGTGTTGGGAGTTTTCTCTCTAAGAGATTAAGTCGTTTCATTTAACTTCTGGCTTGCAAATGAGCCTCTTTTACATGCAAACCAATTGGAAACCAATTTATGTTTGCATCCTTTCCAACTGCTGAGAAATAATGATGGGCAGACAACTGCATACGGATAATACCTAGCACAAGCGTATTGTACTTAAGGTTTAAAGTAATCTATATTTATTGTCAGGTCAGTTTCCTAATATTGCCGTTGTTTGGTCATTAACCATCATGAATTCATTTATTCGTTCCACAAATTGAAGCCGGAAAAGGGACAGTTATCTTTTCGGGTCGAATAAACGCTCTGAAGAATAAAGGTTTGATAACACTTCGTGTGCCTGTGTAAAATATTTGTTGTTGTTAAATTGCTGCAAAGTCTAAAAGGATGGAAGCAGCATTTAATTTTAATGGCTGAAAATGTGTTTAGTTGCCTTTATCGTACATTTTGTGGACTTTCCTTCTAGAGATTGAAAATCGTTTTGTTTTAAATTCTATTTTAAGTCAACATCCTCTTATACTAGTTTGCTTTCAACATTCAGATATACAGAATGGCTGTTGTGACTGATATAAATTGCTCACTGATTGCAAAAATTTAAACTAATAACATTTATCTTAGCTATCGGTAGCTCGCTTACCACTTTTCTATGTCTTTACCAAAACAAGAAACTCTCCGTAGGCGTTCTTTGATCTGTTTTTCATAAAAATTGAAATTGAATACGAAAACAAAAGAACTCGCATAATTTATCAAACAACAAACAAACAAATCTACAGAAATATATCTATGTTTGATTTTACAAAAGCATATAAATTTTGTACTCGTGACATCTTGAAGCCCATATTCTATTTTTTCCGTATTAAATATAAAATTAAGCGAAACATGGGTATTATTTACAAAATTGCAAAATATACTTTGTATAGTCATATTATTATAAAGAGCCCAAACATACTTGAAAGCTACCAGTATTTTTTACTTTTACTGAAAGTTAAGTTACATTTTATGAAAATGGTCTCCAAGGAATTTGACAGGGAAAAATAATTACAATAATTTTAGTGGCTTTCGCACGCAATTTTATAAAAATGTGGGTGTTGAATTTCGCGAATATTCAAATGACAACAGCAATCTTTATTTAGCACTCGAAGGAAAAATTGACAAAATTTTACAATTGCTTCTTAATTTCGCGAATTTTTCACGATTATATTTTCGCTTGCAAAGCCTGATCTAAAGGAGCTTGTTATAGTTTAACTAAAGAGAAAAAAAGTTATAATTAAAATCAAGATTGCAAATTTGAAATTACCCAAATTGGGGACCTAAAACAATTTTAAACGACAAATAAAGTCAAATCATTTTAGTAAGAACTCAAATAATAAAAAGAACATTAAAAGGCTGCTGTTTTGTTGTGTAAAGCAGGAAGCTTAGTCTTACACAAACCGCTCAGTGCTGGGGAGCTGCTTTGTTATAAGTATTGGTGGACTGAGTGGGTCCAACTCGATCTGTTATCATTATGTACGCGTGATTAACAAAATTGAATGAGCGCGAAACGCGACAAAATTAGACGAACACAAAATCCTATTACCAATATATTATATTATAATAATTACAATTTCTAAAAACTAAACTGAAAGACAAACACTTTGCAGATATAAACACATTTGACTAAATTTCATAACATTTGTAAAGGTAAAGGTAATGGCAATGAGTGGAGTCCATTTCTGTCTGTTATCACTACTTGTTGCTGATTGGTCAGCCCTGAAGCATGGATTGCGATTGGTTCATTCAACTGTCCCGATAAGAAGTAGCCGATAACAAGCAGCCGATAACAGAGTTTTGTTATCGGATAGTTTTTCAAGGCGATTAGGGAAAAATAGAGTTCAGAATGGGCCAATCAGATTTGAGGAAATTGTAATTATTATAATAATACATGACATATACTAAAGCATAATAAATGATAAAATATGTTAGGAAAATAAATTGCGTGGAGCGGAAATATGGCCAAAAATAGATCCTTTATTGAACAAGCGTGAGGTCAATATTGACCGGGTTCTTTTTTTTTTGTATTTTCGTGGACCTCGACTTCGTCCATAATAATGCAAAAAAAACATACAATTTGGCCAATATGCAGCCATCTTTACATCACGCTTGTTCAATAACGCATATTTATTATATGGCAGACTCGCTGAGCTGGTAAGATGGAGCAAATTCAAAGGTTTTTTCATGAGTTGTTATTGGGTAAAAAACAAGCCATTGTTTCGTTTTTCTACCAAAAATCCCAAACTGATCTGTTAAGTTGGGTGTTCAAACTGTAAGGCCTAGTATGTGCCAAACCTAATTATTGCGTTCAGTACGTGTAATGTTGGACCTATGAATTAATTAGGATCAACAATTCGTATTGACTAATCGCCTCCATGAAAGGAGCTGGCATGAATAATGTTACGTTTAAAGTAGTAGTCCAAACGTGTTAACTTTTCAACTTTTGTGATAAATCAGCAAATCACTGATCGACTGTAGTTCTATTTGATTAAGCTTGTCGTGGCGTGATTAGGTAATTAGGACCCCCTTTACCACCATGATAAATGAGGTACAACATTAATTTTTATAACACCCATGAAAATTCGATAATACGCACCCTGCAGATTAATAAAACTTACACTAAAAAAAAACGCCTGATACAACTCTTTTTTGGTGTTATGTAAACTATCGAACCTATTTCCCGTAACTGTGTCGCCAACATTTTTAACCATTTGTGATTAGTTTGTGGCAAGGTAAAGTCAGCTTGGTGCATGAAAATCAGCTGTGTTTACACAACTATAGCAACTTGTCTGTTCTCCGTCATAGCCTGGTCAACATTTCCCTGCCAATGTCAAAGAAAATACTCGCCCTTCAAGAAGCAATCCTCAAAAGTTCAGTCAACTATACAAAGCAACGTATACTTGCCTTAACCTACTCTTTCTTCCCTCGAAAAGTAAAAACCTGGAACTCTCTACCTATTTCTATTGTCTCCACCAGAAACCTGGACCAACAAACCAAGTCGGCCTCTGTGCTCTGTATGAAATCCATCAGAGAGCCATACCATCTCAGGCGACTGTAACCATCAATCTGACCCTACCATAGACATTAGCTTTGCTAAATTAGTGGGACTTTATTTAAGTAGTTAAGTACCTTGCTTTATAACCGTTTTGCGCGTGAGCCTTGAACATAAGGGGCGAGTCATCATCCCTTAAAGTAGAGGCATGCACAGCAATACTTCGACCACAGCCTGAATATTGTTGTTCCAAACGGGACCCACGGAAAGAACTTAGACTGAAACAATGGTTCTCGCAACGAGGGATGATCCAACGGTCCAACGGAAGGGCAGCGAGATTAGCTCTTACGAACAACTGAATAGCAAGTGTAACAGAGATGCTGAGTGTACATAATTGAAGAACACTACATGGGACAACGGAGACTGGGACAATCTTATTGCAGTTAAGCCAGGGGAAATCATGCACTCGTCAGCACGCAGACTCGTAGACACGTCCACGAACACTCATTCAGTATCCCATACCTACCTCACATAGACTGTCCTTGGATTCTACCCTAGAACTGTTAACTAACGAAACTCTCATCGATTCGAACTCGTTACCCAGACGTCCAAAAACTCCCACCAGTTTAAGTTTAGGCAAAATATATCTTCTCATTTATTCTTCAGTTGTGCAACATTTTCGCCTTGCCCCTGTAAATTGTTTTATCATATATTGTACATGGGTCGGCTGCCTTACCGGGAAAATGAATTAAAAAAAATGAAATCAAATCAAATCACAAAATAACCGAGTATAGAACTGGTTCCACTGTACAAATGGTTCCATATTGCCACGTGTGAAGGCTATCTTTCATTTTTGCGGAAATTATTGGAAACAAACGCACATATAGTTTTCGTTGTAATTTTGGAATACAACTCTTTCTAGATCAATTAGTGGACATATTGTAATGCTTTGCTAATTTGTCATAAAAGTTGAAAAGTTAACACGTTTGGACTACTACTTTAAACATAACATTATTCATGCCAGCTCCTTTCATGGAGGCGATTATTAGTCACTAGCTCCTTGCAGCTGTTCATACCAGCCAGCTCTATTTTTAATTAAAAATTACACCAAGTTAAATATCTTTGGCTGCAGTCCAGTTTTAACTTCTTTACGTAAACACAACAACATAATTCTTTGACAGTTTCAAAATTACAAATGAAAGAAAGACCGAAAATGATCATATTGCTCACAGAATCAAAATATGATTCAATACACCATTTTACTAATGCAAATATTTTGCTAGATCCATTTCTGGGGGCAAAAAGAGATGTTTATGCTGAATTTAATGATCTCAAATTTGGCAGAGTAATGACTTTTTGCCCCCACTGGGGAATGGATCTAGCAAATATTTACATTAGTAAAATGGTGTATTAAAGGAGACAAGAAAATAAGTACAGATTACTTGGCAATCTTTCGGTATATATTTCATAACCATAATCATGCTGATGAGGCGTGATTTACAACGATATTTGTATCAGTGGCTATTTCGATATATTTTAACGAGAGAGACTGGTGACGAAACTCGAGTATCAAAGCGAGGCTATGGGGAATAGATCACGAGAAGTGAATGAAAACAAACAAATAGGAAAGTCGCGTGGTTTCGAGAGATTACTATTTTTGCCAAGCATATAGGTAACAAGTTTTCTGCTAGCGAGCGGATAAAAATATTCAAGACTCTTAATGACCCAAGAATTTGAAAGTTGCATTTCAAAGAAGTTGACGTCTAGAAAACCATTTCTAGTAAAAAAATAATTCGTTCACGCTCTGCATCTATTTTTGACCCTAAAAAAGTGAAGAAAACGCCGAACAGTCCTAACACGATCCGTCTCGCAAATCGAAGAAGTTCCAGCACTGAGCAACCGGATGCCACTGCCCAAAAAGTTCATCGAACATGATTGTACGCCAACAAATTACAAAGACATAAACTCCTCGGCAGTTATTTTAGATCGTGGCTAGAAAAGATACCTCAGAATGCTTTTTCCGAGAGGAGCCTGGAACCAATTCCCTACAAAACCCTAACCCTAACTATACCCCAACCACAATCACTTAGGTTAGGATTAGGGTTAGAGTTAGGCTTAGGGTTGGAAGTGTTGGGAAATCTTCGGAAAACTTCGGAAATGGTTTAAAACCGTTGTTAACGCATTTTTGCAATTTTCAGAAATTTTTGGAAAATCTTCGGAAGTGTTCGGAAATGGTCGGAGATGAGCGGAATTATTCTGAAACTTTCATAAGAGTTGATAATTTTGATTAACAAGTTACTAATTAGACTTGAGTCCAAGTTATAGAGCATAGTTGAGTCGCGCAAGGAATGACGGGAAGGTCGAGGGAAAGGGTATAGAAATCTATATCTTAAGCTATATAAAGCTGTATAAAGTTACGATAGCAACTTAACACTGGCCGGAACCATGGTGCCTAAGTATTTATCGAATCATCAAAAGTTAATCACTTTTTCAGCGCGCGCCAGTTACGGTCTTTGTTGCGTCACTGATATATCTGCAAGGATAAATCATTTTCACCAAGAAAACTAAACCAGGCAGTGTCCTCAGCAGTTTTCAATATTCTTAACTGTTTTAATTATCGCTTGGTTTATTTCTTTTTTATCTCTGCCTACTAACCACAAGGTCCCGGGTTCAAACCCCGCCGTTCTTTTCCGCCAAAGTTGACTCAGTTTTCCATCCTCCCGCGAGGTCGGTAAAATGGGCGTCAGCTTCTGCTGGGGGCTAACCTGCGATGGATTAGTGTCCCGTCCAGGGGGAGTCAATGACTGTCATCCGCTTAACACTACAGAAACCGGGATAAGCACCGGCTCCATGCGCCAGTTAGGCTCGTAAAAGGATTTAGCTTTAGCTTTTGTTTTATGGTTTTGTTCTCGTTTTCCCTATTGAAATATAACGTTGAAACTGCACAGATAATAAAAGGCTTTGAGACGTAAATAAGCAAACAGCCAGTAGACTAACGAAGCATCACACCTAGAACAAAAGATCATAACGGTGACCGTGCACATAACATGAAACAGAGAAACATTAAAATCTTCTTTGTAGTTTGCTAATTTTCCTAACCACTTCACTCTAACAACTTAGGTAAAAGGTAGGAGTAAGATAGGGGTAAAAGTGCAAGGTAATAGAGTAAAGATACAAGAAAAAGGGTAAAGTTGAAGTTAGGGGTAAATTAAAAAAAACAGTAAGGAATAAGTAAGGTAATGTTATGGTTAAAGGTAAAAGCATGAAAAAACATGAAAGTAGTAAGGTATAAGGTCTTAGGGGTGCACCATCAGAACTCCAGGGAGGGGGTGGGCAGTTCCTAAAAAAAATCGTACATGGCAAAAACGCTTGAAAAAAAAATTCATGCAAACGTGGAACCACGAAAAAAAAATCATGCAATCTGAAGTGGGACCATTTACATAATTTATATATTAGCAATCAGTTGTCAGGAATAGAGAATTTCCATTAATAACTACTATGTGGGAATAAATAAAATCGTACAAACCCAGCAGTGGTAAAAAAAAATATTGCAACCCCAAAGTCACCCCAAAAAAATCGTGCATAAAAAACCGTGAATAAAAAAGCTGCTAATCCCCTTCCCCAGAGTTCTGATGGCGTGGTGCACCCCTAAGTAAGGAAAGACCCGAGATTGAGTCCTGGGATTCGCACGTGGACTGAGATTTGTCAATCTCAATCTGACTCTGAGGGTTTTTCTCCAGGTACTCAGGTTTCCC
>JAODFW020956603.1:0-10717 GCA_027575235.2 Palythoa mutuki
AAACTAATAATCGTACAGACCCGAATAAGGCCCATATAGGGAGGAAAATTTGCTCAAAAAAAATAAACATACATGTATGTTTATTCGGGAGTTAAGAGTACATGAAACATATGAACAGTAAATAAAATGAATCATAACTATTCTTCTGAGCAATTTCAACTTCTAACACAGCATGCAGGAACAACAATACAGTGGATCATATTCATATAATAATTTTATAAAAGCGCTAAATTTCAAAATTGTGACTTCAGAATCACAAATTTTTGTTGTCATCTGTTTTAAACAGAAGGAAAATATTTCAAAACATAATATAAAATTATATAAGAAATTATAAATTGCAAATACTTAGTTTTTAGCAGTTAAGAGGGCTTTATTAGTAGTCTAATGAATTTCTTAGTTTACTTTCATTGCTCAGATAGAAGTTAAACCACCTCTTAGTTCAAATTTGAATTTTGAAAGTGTCAGATGTGACCAGACCTAAATGTTTTATAGTGCAGTTTCTCGTTTTAAAGTGCATCACCTACTGTCAGGGTTTTCAATAAGCATGGCAACTCCACCTTCATTTCTTTGTTAGAACAGAGCTCTGTATCAAATTCAGGGTTACCTTGTTCATAAAGTAATGACAGACACGATGTTCCTTGATTATACTGATGCGTTTTTTGGTTGAATTAATTAGTTGCAAGTGTTTGCAATGAGCTGTAATGAAAATGCATATTTCAACAATGTCTGTGTTTATGCAAAAGATCTTGCCTTCTAAGAGGTTAAAATCTAAAAAAAGAGGGAGCAATCTAGCTTTCACGCTTTGTTCATGCCTTTGGCCAGAGTTGACTGCAACCTTGCTATAGATTTATCAACTTTTTCTACTTGCTTACTGTTGATGCAATTAATGAAAAAACACAGCCTCACCTGCTGGTCAGCAGCTACTCTCCTGACCATAACTTCAGCAACTTGTTTAGGTGGATTTCCTTCTCCGGTATCAACTAGTCTGTGTCTTAACATGGTTGTGTGAGCACCCAGTTTTGATGCCATGGTATCAAGTGTATTCAGTGATGAATCCAGCTCTTCCTTTGACAACCCAGCCATGATACCATTGTCCTCAACACCAATCTTATATATGGCTTCACCTTGACCTTCTTGAAGTCGCCACTTCATCTGCGTAACTAAATGTTCTAGTCTTGATGATGAAGGATTCACCAGTTTTAACTGAAATAAAAAAAGGATATAACATCATCTAATATTTTTAGTAATCATCTTAGATTTAACAAATTTGGACCGATTCTGACCAAGTCCTATATATATAGCACTTGTGCTCAGAGAGAGGTTAGGGTTAGCAGCTTAGGGTTAGGACTAGGGAGTTAAAATTAGGGTTGTGGGGATTAGGCAACGGTTGCGGGAATGGGGCTGCAGTGTAGGTAGTGAAACCTCAGAAAAAGGATGGAACACCGAGAGAAATGGAAGATGAGTGGAGAGAAAAAAACAAATAGTTCAGAGAATACAACAAAAAGACAGAATGCTTTCCTTTTATTTAATCCCTTTTTCAAATAGCAGATAAAAAGCCAGTTTGAAATAATTTATTTATTCAACTGGTTTGAAAATTTTGAACCAGTTTAAAAATTTTCAAACCAGACGTTAAACCACAACATAATTTATACAACAAGCAGCTAATTCCCATACTTCTTTTAACCTATTGTTCCCCTCTATGTTGTGTATTTTTTCTTTGTAATCATTATCATTTACCATTTGATGGCTGTAGTCACAAAGGTCAAAAGCTTGCTCATAATTTTAAACACTGTTTAAAGCAATTCTAATTTTACTATGATTTCTGCCTATGTAACATTTTTATTTTCACTGTCTGATTCCTATTGCTTGGATGGAGAAATAAATCAGATTATAAACTATGCAGAATTACTTAATGCAATTACATCTGTCAATGTTATGCCTGTGAGGGGGAAGGTCGGGCAAGGGGTCAGGATTTGACACAATAGGTTGTCCCCGGGAAGTGGATTTTGACCCAGCACTTCCACCCGTGGGTGAGGACTTTTGACATTTGGCTAAGACAGCCGGGAAACGAGTTTCAGGTTTTTGTAGCATTGCGTGGTGGAAACTTCGCGTTGAACTGAAAATGTTGTGCAAAGTGTGGAGAGCTACAGCGGGAGGAACAATTTTGAAGAAAGCAGTAAATACTGAAGATCTTCAGACCCTTTTAACTAAAGGTATGTTAATTTATAAATTTGAATTTCAATAGCCATCATATTGTTCTCAGGTTCGTTGTTTGTTCAGTGTTGTCATTCATCCGATTCTGCGCTTCAAAAGTTCAATGACCCGAAAAATATGCCTTTATCTTTTTTAAAATTGATTGACTGTTGAATTTGATTGACCATGAGCTTAGTGAGAGTTTGTTTGATAATAAATATTTAGTAGGTATTCGTTGACAAACGTATTTCTTGTATTTGAACATAGTTGGAAATATCAGCGGGAACAACTTTGATGGCAATTTAATAGCCGAGCGCTGCATGACTGCCCCTCGACAACTAGCGATCATGTGCATGGCCCGTCAAAAATTTATACTAAAAATTTATATTTATAATATATTATATATTGGGACCACAAAGAAACTTTTTTTTGTACATAAATGGCTACGTAGTGAAAGATTCATACAATACTATAGCGAAGCAATGAAATGGGATATACATTTAAATTTGTTGAACTGTCATTGTTTTGAAATGCCACAGGAAAAAGGAAGCTTGGGTTAAACGACGATATCACTGTCACATTATATCTTGCGGATGGAACTGAGATTGATGATGACGACACACTGTCTGTATGCACAGAATCAACAGTCTTCTATTTTGTAGCAGCGGGGGAAGAGTTTGATACTACAACAAGCACTGGTACTTCAACACCATCTCGTGCAAATGTTCAGCAGCAGAACAAAAATATTTCTGATGATACAGGTAGTGATTGCCTTATTTTCTTTTACTGCTTTTATATTATTTTATTGCAGCTTGTATCTAATTTGGGAAATGTATAGCTGATTTGTCAAAACATGAAATATTCATTTCATTTTCATTTGCAGTTCATCTGTTCATTCACACCTAATCCACTATCATCAAAGAAACTTGTTTTAGCACTTGAGAATTTCTTACAAAGTTTTCTTCTTGAGTTGCATAAATATAATTTATGAATATATATATGTTATGATTTAAGTTTAGTCTCTGGTTTCAAAAATTTTAAACTAGTTTGAATATATATAACTGGCTCAAAATTTTCAAACTGGTTTTAATTTTTATCTTATATCTGAAAAAAGGATCAAATAAAAAGAAAAACATTTTGTCTTTTTGTTAAATTCCCCTCCATTTCCACTATGCCACACAAGCAAATGATGCAAACTCAACCACAGTTCTTAAGCATGTTTCTTATTTTTTGTTTAAAAATGCACAGTATTATTTACAGATTGAACTAGTTTGAAAAATGCAAACCAGTTTAAGAAAATTAAACCAAAAGCTCTTTAAACCATAACATAAAATAAAACAAATTATAATGTTCAAAATTGCCAGAATTTGACAATACTGTGACCGGCTGTCAGTTGTTTAATAAGTTTGGATAAAAAATCAGTGGGTTTTACAGCATGGACATCATAAGACAATGCTTTAACTAGCTAATAGTTGAGGAAAACCAGTACAACAACGAGGGAAAGGTGGTACAATTTACCCTTGTACCGACCTTAAGAAAAACAGTAAAAATTAGCAATGTTTCTAATTGTCAACCCTTAATTGTTGTTTCTCACTTTTATACCTTAGTGTTGGGTAAGAAGGCTGATCAGCACACTCTAACACTCGACCTAAAACTGGGACCACCAGTAAAGGTCAGTATGTTAATCATTGACTTTCTTTGTGCCTTATAATATTGTGAACAGATAACTTCCAACCGATAGTACAACTAGTACAAATTTTGGATAAGTGTATGCTAAATTGAGTAAGGCCCGGGTCGCCTAGCCCTTCTTATTAAATTCAGAAACAAGAAGGTTGTCAGCTTGTCTAGGCAATAGGCAATAATAAAAAAAGATTATAAAACACGAACTGGTGAAGTTGAATTTCAATTTGTAAATTAAGAATGAACATTACACTCTTAGAACTAGTATTAATCCTTTAACAGGGTCCATGTTTATAAATTCATTTTGCCGAATAGTTCGCACGTTGTAGGGGGTTCAAAGCTATAATGTAACTTTCAAACACATTTCTGGAAGTGCGACTGTAAAAAAAAATTTCGCAGAAATGGGATCTGAAAAATTTTTCCAGAAATCACGCTGGAAAAGTTTTCAAATTTCTTAAGTGCGACCTGGGCCTAACACTAATAAAGTAGTACATATATGCCTGTCTTTATAGGGATTGATAGAGAATGCTGATGATGAATTGCCAGATGTCAAAATATATACAGGCCCTAACTTAGATAGTTACAAAAAAGCAGTCAATGAAGCTTCAGCTTGCTTGGTGAGAGAAACACCGGGGCTAAGAGCAGCCAGTCGCAGAGGTATGTTTTGATTTATCATTTTTATGTATACTTATTGTCAGTAAAATAAATTAGGTCACACCAATTTAATTCTTGTTTTACAAAGGTTCCAACCAAATTGATAAAAACTCAAAAACAACTCACAGAATCTAAGCAACTTTGTAATATAATTAACAACACTGTTAGTCTATGCAAGATATCTTATATAGAAGGTCTGAAAAATTAAGTCTGAGAATATTGCAGAGATAAATTGTATTAAAGTTTTTCTTAATCTACGAAGAGTTTGGTGAGTTTGTAAAACCAGAAATTGGTGTTGCCCTATGATTAGTTTAAAGTTGCTATGAGAAGGTGATGTTTTTTCATTTTTTTTAACAAATCCAACTGGCATAGATTCAAGCTACTACTGGAATTTCTTGCTAGTTTGTAAAAGTGAGTGAAAAGTTGCATTCCTAACTTCTACAAATAAATTCAGTAGCAGTTATGTACGAACAGTTTTGATCAGCAAAAAGTCACATTGTTTGCACCTATTATGGCTTGTGACAAGACATTTTGCAGCACATCCAACTGTTTTGACATAGCTATTTTGCCAATTGCAGGTGAATTATTTGATAAAGCTCGAGTCAGGGTGCGAGAGAGTGGCTACCAGTTCAAGAAAGGCTACTCCAGGGCTAAATCAGGAAGTGCTACATGCACCTGTGCTAGCTCTAGTGATGGTGAGAGTCCCAGTGAAAATAAAGGACCAAAACTGAAAAGAAAGTATTTATCTTCAGAAGAAAGGCACAATGCCATTGCGAACAACAAGGAACTTCTCGAGTCCAATGAAGATCAGATACGAATCAAAAGGCTTAGAATTGAGAAACTGAAAAATTCACATGAGTTCAAGAAATGTGATGACCTAGCAGCTGAGATCAGAAAACTGCTTAAAGAGAAAGCTCATCTACAATGCCAAAATTCCCTCTTGCAGTGCAAAGAGGCACAGTCGAAATGGTACAAATCCTCAAATGGCAAGAAACGAAAATTGAAGGAGGGCCATCCAAGAAAGCAAACAGAAGTAGAGGGCCAGAAATCAATCCTTGAATCACTTTCCGCTGAGAAGCATGCAAAACCTTGTGATAATGAATCTAGCAACAGTTCACAAGAATCGGGAGATACCCTTATTATTCAAGATGAACAAGGCAGCAATGAAGATGCCCAGGAACTGAATGAGTCACAGGATTTTTAGATAGCCCCTCTTGTAACAGTTATGATACAAGAGGGAAGTTTGTTGATGTTTTTTTGGAACAAGAAAAACTACTCCTTTCAGAACACTGCAAAATTGCAAATGACGTATTTGTTTCTAGTTTTGAAGGCCTGTCTCTAGCTCAGTACAGAGATGCGCAATTGACGATTTGTAAGACAAAACATAGCCAGCCTTGTAGTAACTGTTCTGGAATGGTTAGTGTTGCAAGTGAAATTTTATCTTGTGGCTTTATGAAACTAACTTTGGCATACAAACGTTGTAGTCCAAATAATAGCAGCTACAAGGCTTCTGCAGCAAGGAGAAAGATGTTGAGAATGCCATTAGCTTGTGTTGGGGTCGGTGATCGACTGAAAGGAAACTTTTCTTTCTATCTGATTGAAAAGCAGAATATCAATTATACAATCTTCCAAACACTGCTGGCGAACTCTGTTCAACAAAAGACACCAAACCTTTCAAAAGATGAACTGAAGGGACTGCTATACCTAGCAGAGTCGGAATCTGAAAAAGAAAGACTAAAATTTGTAGCAGTCAAAGCTGGAGGGCTTTCAAGTAGAAAAGCAAAAGCTATATATGGGGTCAGCGAAGTGGTTACACGTCAGAAAAAAATTGAAGATGCATTGGATCACTCATCAGCCATAAGAGAGTCTATTGAGAAAATTGCTAAAATCAAAGATCAAGCACTCCTGGTATCATATGGTTTCGAAGCTCATGTAAGTTCTGACAGCGAATCTTCTGACTCAAGTGAAACTGATACAGATGAAGATTCAGTGGAAGAACATTCAGACCAAGAAAGTACCAAACAGTGTGGCACTCCAAATTCCCATGCTGAATCCCAAGAACACAACTGGACTGAACTACTTCCTATTTTACAATCTTGTTCGTACAACTGGTTCGAATTTGTTGAAACATTACAGTCAAGAAATCCAAATGTAACTGAGAACGTCCTCACTCTGCTGCGTGAAGAGTTTAGTGAAATGGTTTCTAGATTGGACTGGGAGGAAAGTAATATAAAGTTAGCAGAGCAGTCCTGCCAAGCATTTGCTTTGACAGAAAGACTAAACAAGAAAAATACTCAGGATAGAAATGACTTTGTTCTGTCTGACTCGGATAGTAGTGAAAAAGAGATATGGAATCGAGGAATATCCAATCTTCTGGGAGACGATGCGAAAGAAATGATTGCAAAGAGACGAAAGTCTATAAAACGTAAGGCAGTTCGAGATGTGAAGCGAAAGATAGCTGAACAGCGTTTCCAAAAGAGAAGAAGAAGTAAGAAAGTTTGTAGAGTTCTAAAGGAGTTCCCAGGTATCGGCAAAGAAATTGAAAACTTTGTGATAGAATGTGGTGCAGGTGCTGATGCGTGGCGACGCACAGGCGTTCTGACCTTTGATGGAAATCAGCGAATAAAGCAGTAACCAATCTTTCACCGAATAAAGAAGCACCTAGAGGAGAAATACAACACGAAGATTAGCTACGGGACTGTGGTCCAACTCTGTGTAGCAAGGAACAGGAGAAAGAGATCAGCGGCGAGATATAAAGGAGTAGCAAGAGTCACGCAGAGGAGTGCACGAAAGGGATTCAATTTGAAGTATAACCCAGATGAACACTGGAGTGCAGCATTGTATTCTTCACTCAATAACCTTCAGATGCATGACGGTGATAAAGTTGTTATTCTTGGAAGAGATGATCAGGCTGGGTTTCGCTTGGATACAATGGCAACCCACAAACAACATGCCACATTATGTGTTCAGGGAAGCGAACACCTGACTACTCGAACAGATTATGTTAACAGCTACCCTTCGACATTGCAAGTTACCTCTTACAACTTTCCAGAAACTGAAACAACGGGGGAACTTTGTGCTGGTGTTGTGAAGGCCTCTGGCCTTCATTCCAAAAATCCTGCACAACATCTAGCTGATTATGAAATGCTTATGCAACAAGAGGAGCTCAAACCTGCATTTTTTGATCAACATAATCGACCAAAGGAAGTGGAGTTTATTCGGGTTGATGGTTGGCATGATGAAGGGCCATCTCATTGCGAAGTACAGTACTGGTGGACAGTCCATCATCTCAAATCTGAAAGTGTGGCTACGATGATAACCACCAGAAACAGTGGGGCCAGTTTTAAGAACAGGGTTGAGCTTCAGAATGGGTGCATAGCACTTGCACAGGCAAACCTATTCATCCCCTCCACACTGAATGGTAGCTGTATGATGAATAATGGCAAAGTAGATAAAAGAAAGCTGCAGGAAAACTTGTCATCAGCAATTATTGTTTATGTTAGCCGTGTGGATGGGGCACCATGTGCCTCCACTAACATTCATTTGTATCGAGGAGCAGAAAATGCAGAGTACCAGAAAGAAAATGAGTTTGTGAAAGTGTTTATGAAAGGAAACAAGAAAGCTAAAGAAGATCTACGAAAAGAACACCCTGACATGTATAGCAAGATTAGCAAGATTTGGGAGTTGAAGAAGCGACATGCTTGTCACATTGTTCCGAGCAAATACATGTTCTATCTGAAGTGCTGCTATGAGGAAGACTGCATACATCCACGTTGTAGGAGGGGACGTCCTGAAGAAGGTCCATCTTGGTATCTAGGTGGCCCTCCTCTTTCTTTTGTTCCACTGCCAGCAGTAGATCCTGGACGGCCAGCTGGACGCGATGATTGTCCCCAATGTCCACAGCTATGCTTAGGGCACTATTTAAAGCCACAAATGTTGCAGGAGTTGTTCAAGAATGGTACACACGTTGCAGTAAAGCCACCTTCTGATGTGCTTTTGGCTGAAATGAAGCAACTGAAGTATGAAATGCCTTCTGACCATGCCATACTTGAATTGTCCAAGGAGGTTCTTCTTGCACCAGAAGAAACAAAGATGTGGCTTGAACACCTGTGCCAAATACATCGTAACAGAGTGGATGGAGCTAGGAAAGCTGCACAGAAGCGAGCTACAGCCAAGCAGAAATCAAGGAATCAAAGTAGGGAAGAGGACGAAGATAAATGCATTATTTGTGACAGTGCAGAGCCAGAAGTGAATAATGAAGATGACGTACTGTGGATCGGCTGTGACGGCTGCACCAAATGGTGTCATTGTCTGTGTGCCGGAATCACAAATTCTTCCAAGATTGCGGAGATGCCACATTGGTTGTGCCTTGCTTGTAGGGAGAATTGGTCATGAAATATGAATTGTGTTTTCATGCCTTCGGTTTAGTATTGTGGTTATTATAATTATGCTTTTTACCACACACAATCAAATAGACTTCCTGTTTGTTTCTGTTACCAAAAAGTTCTAAGTTTCTGTTTGATATGTAATGCTCAGTCTAATAATATGGCCTGTAGCTGTGTGACTGGCATGTTTTGTTTCAGAATGGATGAATTTTGACATTGCTGTGTTTTGATATTTAACACTTTATTTTATGTTCCTGGTTTTGTCCTGTACTTTTGAAAGATACATGTGGATATTTTATGAACAATTAGTTTTAATCTATTTTATAATGACTCGATCCAGCCTTGGTGAGTGCTGTCAAGGTTATTTTTGATACATTATGTGATTTTCACCCTTTAAACAAAACCTTTTTGTATGAAATCTATGCCGTTTTGTGTTAATACTATAAAACCAAATAGGTACAGTTATGTGGTATATATACATATGGCTGATCTCAAATTTCGGAGGTGTTGTTGAGGCTGTGCTGTTTTAAAGGGGATGCTGATTTAAAATAATTTGGTAGGAGGGATTCACTAGAGTGCAATGTAAGTATTAATTCTTTTTGGGATTGAATATTTATAATTTAGAAAACAACGTTGGGGATTTCTTGTATTCAAAGAGAGATCACTTGCACAAAAACGAGTCAGTTGTTTGGATCGTGAATCTTTATGTACAGGTTACCAGCATATGTTGCATCTGTGATTCATCAAGTTGTACATGAGACAGAGTCAGTTCTGGAGATTAAATTGTGTGTTGTGTTGTGAAGAAACTAATACAAATTACATATACTGTCTGTTAATCCTGCATTGTGCATATGGAATATTTGACAAGGATTGGTTTGCCCCAGGGTGGGGATTTTTATGTTTTTTGACAAGAGATTTTGTCTCCAGGGAGTGGACTTTGACAAAAATTCTCAGAAAAATGTCAAATCCCCACCCCTTGCCTGACCCTCCCTCTCACGGGCACAACATTGACAGATGCATTACAAACGTAACAGTTCAATTATTGCACAAAAATATGAAAGGCATCATTAAAGGGTCAAGTGAAATTCCTTGTTATTCATCTGATATTTCCTCACTGGATGAGGATAGGAAATGATTTTAAAAAATATAATTTCCCTCGAAGCTATTCTATATTTGAATTGGCCATAAAAAAGTGAATGGGTTATTTAAAAACTCTACACTAGTTTTATTATTGGACAGAAAATACTACTTTGTTCTTGTTCTTTTGATGATTTGTTAGACTCTTTTTAAAATTCCACAAACCATGCGGAACCAATAAGAATATCGTTATTAATAATTATTTTCATTTCATCTGTCGAGTTAAATAAAATTTGATTTTTGATTATCATTTTTTAGGATACAAGGAAGTACTGAAAGGGAATGTTTAGACCGCAGGAGACTTGAAGAAGGACTGTTATTTCGGCCCATGTAAGGTAATCTGGAATCCGACAAATTTTAGCATATGGAATCCGGAATCCAGGACTTTGGAATCCGGAATCCAGCCACTTTTGGACCGTGGAATCCGAAATTCACGGACATGGAATCGGGAATCCACAGTGTGGAATCCAGGATCCAAGGCTCTCTTGAATTACCTTACATGGGCCGAGTTATTGTACTGGATGTTAAAACGTGTCAATGAATAATTTAAATGAGCTTAAAATTGCAAGTCCATTGGATAATCTTGTAAAAGTTGTTTCACCACTGTATCATGAAGCATTTTTCAAGAAATGGATTGGTAAACTAGTAATAGGCACGATTTTCTAACA
>JAODFW020956704.1:0-10716 GCA_027575235.2 Palythoa mutuki
AGGACGTTAAACCGTAGGTCCAGTCTCTCGATCTCTCTGTCGAGGGACTTAAAAGAACCCACGCACTTGTCGAAAAAAGTAGGGTAGTGATCCCGGTGTTGTGGTCTGTCTGTCTACTGAGGGCATTTCTTAATGATAATATATGTGAGCCGCAGTAGCGGACTACCTAAGACCCTCAGCTGTAAAACCTTGTACTGATTATTGTAAAGCGCCTTTGATCATATACACATGGAAAAGGCGCTTTATAAATGTTAATCATTTCATTTCATTTCATTTCATTTCACGTGGGCTGATGTTTGTTAACCTCATTGTGATTCCCATTGTCGTCGATGATGGCTCCAAAAACGTCGCGCACGGTCTTAATAGCGGCAGGCAGAAGGGCCAACATATAATGCTTTCTTTCCAGCCTCGCTGAGCTTCTCAATTTCTACACCTTAAGGAGGTGGTAAGCGCCGCTTTTTGTTTGTTTGTTTGTTTGTTTGTTATCCATCTTTGTTTTTTGTTTGCTTGTACGTTGTTTCTGTCTAACATTCACAGAATTAAGCTAGTTTGTTCATCTTGCTGTCTTTCACTGAGGAAGTTTGCTGCATTCGTCTATAAACTGCTTAACGCATTTACTCTTTTTAAAAAAACACTTTTTGTGGTATTTTATAATTATCACTCTCTTGTCTATATAGCACTATCAAGTTGCACTCAATGGGGCCGCATAGGGGCAGGTGTCTGATTGTTTATGAGAACGGACCAAGGCGATGATTCAATTTGGACTTTGTCGATCATTAGCGCACCAACAGCCAGGAAAACATTTTGTTTGACGTCGGCTACCTAGATATACAGCTTATAGGCAGAAAAGTCTGATGTGTTAACTTTGTGCTATCTCAAAAAATATTATTTTGTAGATGATTTGACGGATTTGGATTTAATTTCACAACTTAAACAGTCAAGGGATACAGCTCAGTGTTTAAAAATACAGCGATTTGAAAAAAAAATTAAACACATTCAAATGATTATATACCTCAGAGTTGTATCGATTTTTAAAATATTTCAACTAAAGTCATTGCTTTGTTCGAATTTGCAAGGTTGATAACAACCGTAAGAACGACTTGACTCAAAAGTTTTTTCAAAAAATATCGGTTCGGTATGTGAGTCACAATGACCGACTCAACTAGATTTCACAGGTTGTTGGCGGTTTGTGGTCGTTCTTGCAAGGCGAGAGTCACTTCTACTTCCTACTTTACTTAGTTTATTTTGAAGTTGCACCCTTGATTTAGTCTTTGAGTCTCCTTTTGGCGTAGCGTTAGTAGGATTGTTATAAACAACGTTTTCCACTCTCAAACTTCTCTTTTTTTCCAACTGTTTGTCATCATTATTAGGTTCTTCTTTTGGGGATATTTTTGTTGCCTTTGGTTTTTTACTTAATCTGGTCCGGATAAGAGCAGCAGATTTACCAAGGTCTGGTAGACCACTCGGCCAGTGGTGCTTCTCCGACCGGCTGGAAATAGAACGCCTTAAAATCTTTGGTACATTAGTATTTGTGCAAGTTATCTCGGGGAAACAATCAAGATTTCTTTCAATTCTTAGTTCTCGTATCATGCTATTCCTTTCTTTCTCGCTAATATTTTGCTGTGGTTGTTTCTTTGTTAAAGAACGTGGCCGACTTTGTGATTCCATAGCAAACCTTTTCTGGTCCATAGCTAAACCAATCATTCTATTTTTTAAATCTCTTTCTTTATTTTTGAAGTCAATGAGTACTTGTATTCTTTCCCGATCAAGGTGTCTGTTAAACTCTTCTAGTTTTTCTTTTCCTTCTCTGACAATAAATAGGGCTTTGTCAAAACCCTTTCCTTTCCCACGATCACACGTTTTTCGCTTTGAATTCATCGCTCTTTATGAGGTTACCAAGTAGTTGCGTTCCGCTTATTGTTAACGCGGTCCTTCTTTTTGTAACTTGTGTTCCAGATGAGAGCGTTTGTTTTCAGAGCTGTTCTTTAAGGGGGTAAACAATATTCAGTAATTAATAATAAATAAGAACGTGTAAATTCAGATTTCTTTGGTAATAACGCAATTAACACCATCAATAGCACCGCCGCGCCTTGCTCGGTACACCAAAGGCTGTCTAGATATTTACCCACATCCAGAGATCTTATTTGATGACCATATCTGATTGCCAACTTACTGATCACTATTCACAAATGGTCATAAAATTTTGTTCCAAATGTTAACTTTCAAATAAAAAGGGACCAAATGCTGTTAAATTATGTTTTAGTTCCGGAATAAACGTTCGTGACAATTCAGACATGACGGATCACTTTCCCGTATGTTTATAAGACTCCTTTTTGAAATGCAGCTGAAATGCTTGTGACGTAGTAAACCTTATCGCCATTTCTCCACACGTGTTAACGAACATCTTAAGAATAAGTTCTCTCACATATTCAAGCATCTTTAAACTTCGGAGAATTGCAGAAAGACCTCCACTTCTAAACATTCCACCACCATATTGATTCTGCTTCTTACAGATACCAAATCAGATTGAAAGAAGCTATGCATATTAAGTGCTAAATCCTAATTTAAATCTTTAAGTCACACATGCTTTACACTTTTCATTAAGTATTTAGCTATTCTTATTACTTATGTATCCTAACGTGTGTAAAATTCTACTTATTGCTACATCTTCCCTTATTATGAAACACTCACAAAATGGAGTTGGGTAACACCGAAACATGTCTGTTAACGGAAACTATAAGAATAGATGTTTCTAATAGAAAGTAAAGTGTTAAGTTGTTGAGTTCTTTGATTTTGCCGACTCTAATTGAATGTTCAGAAACTTTTCTTTAGGTTTTGCTCAGGCCTTCAGACATGAATGTTTTACTAAATAAAACTTAGCAGATCTTAAGCGTCGAGTGTGAAGTCAGCTATTTTCTGATATTTTTAGTATACAAAACAATGCTTGTCACGCACGCGACACGAGCAATTGTAAGGTCGTCACACAAATATTCCGATTGATTGCAAAATTTTGCTATATCTTCCTTAAGCAAAACAAAGTTGAAAAATTCTACAAATAGCAACGGTTGTTAGATTGCATCAATTCTAAATTAACCAGCAACCTGCGGTGACAACAACTGTACAAACTGGCGCTTTGTTATCCTCAATAAGTCACGCTGCAAAATTTTATAAGCTGATACAACTAAGAGTTCTTATTCGTCAAACTAGACAAAGAGTAACAGTTGCTGTCAATTAGAATTTATACAATACCTGCTATGTTAGCGATTTCAAATAAAACTTTAATAGTTTACAGCAAGGGCGAGTGAGTGTCATTCGACCAAACAATTAATGTAATTAGATGATTTGGAAATCTAGTTAAGACGGCTGTTTGGGCAGTGAGTATAAAAAGTTGCCTGCAAAGCAGACTGACGCGATCCAGTGAGGTGATCAGTGACCGTGACCACGTGAGGCATGGGACGTTCCCTCCCTCGCTTCGCTCGTGCTAGGAGATGATTGGGTTCTAAGTGAGACGAAAAACAAAACGAACGCCCATCACAGGCTATGTAAAAATGTAAACATGGGTGCCAAGTTTGTCTAGTTTTCAAGTGTTGCACCTTAACCAACTCAGACCGATGGCCCAACGAAGCAAAACATTATTGCTGAGTTAACTTTTATTGCCAAATTGAATAACACCAAGTCTGCGATGATAAAGTCGAATGAATCGCCCATAGAAACAAGCAATCTGCCATCTGAACTACTCAGATAGGAAGACTGTTAAAATACGAATTTTTGAATTGTTTACAATTCATTATATATTTGGATCATTTATTTTGTTTCTGTGCTATTTAAAATTTTAAAATTGTTCACAGTGGTTGTTTTCTCGTTAAAATTCAGATGCCGCAATTTGTCTCACTGGCTCATACCACATCGAATTCAGCTCGCAGCACTTCATTTTCTATTATAAACGGTTGGTTTTAGCGCGATTACTTTTAAGCATATCCATACACGTTCAAAGACTAAAGATGTCTAATATCGACCAGCTGTTCCAAGCATGTGGGGCTGGGAACAGAGAGCGTAACTGCTAACACTTTTTAGATACCTTTATACTATCAGCAAGTTTGGCAGTGGAGTATACGTTCAAATGGCTGAGTTCGTTGGGATGCTTCAATTTACAAGGAAATCGACATTGACTTGGCGGAACCGAATCGTGTCGAAAAATTTCAGGCCTAGGTATTTTGGAGTTTTCAACTCATTTTAATTTTTTTCAAACTGCACATGGTTTACTCAATCAGATTATGTGAAACAGTATACATTAAGCAAATGAGATTAAAATTTACCAGATTCTTGGGATAAACGCAAATTTTAGCAAACGACGCTACTTTTCCGTTTTTGATTCCAGAAACTTCTTTCATTACTTTTAATTAATGACTTCTCAATGTATGAAAATTTGAATGGCGATTGAAACTTTGAACTGAGAATTCAACTTGACGAGTGCTTTCTTTCTAGCTTTATAACCAGGTTGCAAGCATCAATTGGAATCATTCGAGGAATAGAATGAAGCAGATACAACACGTATCTCCAGCGGAAATCCCTCAAAAAGAAAAAAGAACTCAACCTGTGACTCGACTCCTCATTCGAGTTTCTGTAGCTCAGCGAGAACAGTATCTAACTGGTAATCAGACGTTTGCAGGTTCAATTCCCGTCAGTGACTCAGAATATTTTCCGAGTATCAACTTGAGAAACGCTTCCTTTTCTAAACCTTATAAACAATTGGAATAAAATAAAGGAATTCGCAAAATGTTAAACAAACTTCAAATATTTTCTAGTCGCACCACACACCACACATCACACATTCAAACTTTTTCAGTTTCGAAACGGGTTTTAAATATTCGGTGCATTGAAATTTTCAAAATATTAAATATCAACTTTTTTTCAGCGACGTACGCGCACTGTTATTCCCGCCTTTTACAAATCATTTACCTCAAAAGGCGGGGAACTATTTCGGACGTACACACGTACACTTTTTTCTTAGTTAAGTGCGCTTCTCTTTGTTTTAAAGGTCGGCGAAACGTTTCAAAGAACAAGGAAATGTGCTTGTTTGGCCACACACAAAGCTCAAGTGAAAATGTTGCTTTTACGATACTAAGCAACAAAAAAATGCTGTTTTGAAACAGCCTGTGACATTTTAAAGCCTCAGTATCTGCCCGCCTTTCATATTTTTCAATATCTAGAGTTCTTATTTTTGCCAATCTTCTTTTTCTTGCGTTTTTCGGCACTTCCTATACAATCAATAAATTCTGCAAATTGCAAACATTGTTTTGGTCTGTTATCTTGCTCATAGCGTAACCACTGTTGCGATGCCGGCAATGAGTTCTTCGCTCGGAGCTTTCGACTGATGCCAGTGCAAATACCTCGAGTGATCTCGTGTAGCTCGAGAAATTCCAATGTAAACGCTTTCCAGGGACGGCTCAGGAGTACTCGGAGATAACTCGCGCTGGCGTAAACTGGGTCTTGGTGCCCTTTCTCTGTTAGTTTGCGACTTTTAAAGGTTCTATCATCTTGGGTCCAAAAATTCCAAATGTTTCAGTAATTATCTCTAAGCCAGGGTTAAGTTTTTAATCCATGTTATCGAATCCAACCTTAACAAGCTGATTTGGGCTGGATTAGATTTGTATTAACCATTTTTTTCTGGTAAAATCTAAAGAAATGAAGGAAGAAAACTAATCAAGTTTTGAATGACACCGAAAAAACAAATTTTTGCTTCGAAGGTGAAAATCCGGCTTTAATTTTCCAGTGACTCACGACTACATTTCAAGTATTGGCGGCAGCTTGGGGACCCTCTTGCTTTCTTGTTTTAGAGCGGTTTCTGTGAGATTGTTCTTTGCGCAACCCTCAGAAATTGGAACATTATAAACAATGTTTTCCACTTTAGAACCTCTTCTCTTTGCTAAATCTTCGTATTTACGATTAGGTTGTGTTTTAGGACTTTTTTTGACTTTCTTTGGTTCTTCATTTGGTTTAGAGACAAGAAAAGTAGAATTGTCAAGGTTTGGTAGACCACTAAGCCAGTTATAAGTCTCCGACTGACTCGAAATAGAACGCTTTAAAATCTTTGGTACGTTGGTGGCTGTACATGTTATCTTCGGGAAGCAGTCGGGGTTTCTTTCGACTCTGAATTTTCGAAACATGTCTTTTCTTTCTTTTTTGCTAACACGTTTTTGTTGTTTTTCAAACTTCTTTGATGTAAGTCTTTGACTTCGTTTTGACTCCTCGGCGATTCTTTCCTTATCCTTTATCATGTCTAATAACTCAGTTTTGAGTTCTCTTTCTTTAAGTTTAATTTCAATGAATGACTGAATTCTTTCTCTATCAATATCATTGTTATTCTCCTCGAGTTGTCTTTTTCCTTCTCTACAAATAAGTAATATTTTGTCAACCACGTTTTTCATTTTTCTTTCATCAATGTATTTCGTGTTGGCTGTACAGGTTTTCTTAAGGACTTGGAAACGCTTGGGTTGCCTGCCAGATAATTGATATCGATGCACCCGTCCTTTACTGAGACTGAGAGTTTTTATTTTAGCAGTTAATTGATATCTTAATGTATTTACATATGCGTACTAAAAGCTGAAATTTTTTCTGTTGTATTTTTTATTCTGAGACTAATTGTGCATGACGATAAATACTGCAAGTCTCTAACAAAGACATATGTATATTCAAGGGAAGCATATAAATCTTTCATTTGGTTGATTATCTTCTTGAAAACAACTTCTATCTTGCGAGTAAATGGTGCTATTTCCTTCAGAATAATAGAGAAAAGAGTATTCGTTAATTTATCGCTTCAACCTTTGCTGATCGAGTTCTGCTGAATACTACTGCAAAATGTCGTGCACGCGGACCAATAATTTTGCGATCTCACTGGTGTTTCGCTGTATTCACAAGTTCGGCAGCATATGCGTGCTTACGGATAAGTCTGGAACCTAGCAGCCGCTATTATTAAGCACTAATACTGCATGTTTTTAGGCTTTATTTTCACTTGGTTTAAAGAAGGAGAAACCGCATGCATTTTGCGACAATGTGTAATTTGTTCGTTTAGTGCCTCTTTCTATGCTTAAATTAAAGTATCCGACGCCCTTTCATAACCATTTCACTCAAAAATTTTCTAAGAATTTTAGATTAGAGAAAGACATTTAGCAGAAGGCTAACATTGAAATAAAGTGGTCAATTCAATCAGAATTTCTAAGGGGCCAATTGTTCTACTTTCGGTATACAAAAAGTTTTAATGACGGTTCAAATTTTTATTTTCAGCGGTAATATACGTAACGCCGTTCAGTATACTGGTCAGACACGAATAATTGTTTTTTGTCCAGTAACTCTATACACAAAAAAAGCAACTAGTATTGAAGTCGTTGTTTGTCTAAAGAGTGTTGTTTTCTGCGGCTCTCAGGTTGCCGTAGGTTAGCTGAAATTTCTCGTCATTTTCACCCCAGCAGAGAAGGAATGATCTTAAGGAGAACAATGGTTGTGGGTAAATAGAGTGTCTTTTTGAAGACGTTAGGCGGGGGAATTTTGGTTTGGTTGTGCCTTGGCTCAACCCGTTCGATATACTATTCGAAAAGAATTCAATCTAAATAATGTGCTTTTCGCCCATTAAAAAATTTAACTTTTAAAAGGAAAGCCCCTCGGAGTTTTGAAAAGCAAAGCATCTCGAAGTTTGATACAACAGCTTCAGTTTCCAATATGCTAGATACTGCCTATGTTCAGAAAGAGCTTAACCTCAAATGCATCGTAGCTTTGTGGATTTTGCGAGGAATGCTTGGTGGAAATGCCCCAAAATACTGAACTTCATTTCTGTGAGACAATGAAATTGCGATATAACTCAACGCACAATTACATCGGGAATAACTGCAATCCTTCTTAGTTTAGGTTTAATTTAACTTATATATCATAATATTATGAAACTTGCCGCTACAATCACTGAGTTGTTTGAACTAAGCTATAAGCAATATGACGTGGTTCCGCTGAAGTTTTGAAACTTTTTTAATTGCGGTCATTCCCATGACATCAAATTCGCATTCATTTAGTTTCATGCTTTACTTACTAATTGTAATTAACGGCAGAAAATTGAGCAAATGTTGAATAAAGAAATTACCGGAAAACGTTCTTAACTTGCAGAATCGAGTATATTTGTATCTGGAGTTTTTTTTATCTAGTTGATTGAGAGACCGTTTTCAGTATAAACGTTGCCCTATACAGTCCTTCCATGAACGAGATGGAATTGCAGTATTTTTAGAGGGCCGCACAAACAGAACACTCGATTACTCTTTAGCTATTAGTCATTGTATTCCAAACGTGTTATTAATATTTTTCTCAAGGCACTGGTCAGGGTTCAGCGGTTTAGTCGTGATATAGGTTTGATCCAAAATTGGAATCCTAACTTACTGCCCTTTCATACAAATCAATGACTGCTAATCATTTCATACAGCATCGCTCAGTTTCGTGAAACAAATTTTAGTTGATAATTTTCGGCATTTTTATTATAACGGTGTTTATGAAAGTTTTCATTTTACTATAAAAACAAGCTAATCGGCCAAAATATGGTTATGACCCCCACGAAGTTAAGACTGTTAACACGTCGAAGGATAAATAGAACTAAAAAATCGGAAATAAACAAAGCAAATAATCAGAACTTCGACCATAAAAAAGTCTTTGAAGATACCGCAATATCATAACGCAATATCATAACCGTTGATAATACAAAGATTACACATTACATAGTCTGCAGTTAGCAATTTGGTACTGCTCATTTCGATTTTGGCGTGCACTACCCTTTTTTCGTTTATTAATAAGAACAAACTCAACAAGAAAAATGAGGCTGAAATCGCCTTAAAACTAATAACAAAAAAAAAAAGAATGGAGGCTGAAAGGATAGTTTCAAAATTTTCTTCGTTTTAAATATTTCTTACACCACAAAAAATATACCCAAGAAATCATGAGAGTATAAAACAGATGTTTAAGTTATTGAACCTATATTTGTTGTTTTTAAAAAGACATATTTTATATCTTTGGTAGTGCACTATAATTTATGCATACAGCCAAAAAGCAAATGTAACTGGAAGAAATTTAAAATCTACGGAAAACACGGTTTATAAAAACAAAATAAGAACAATTTGAGGTTTAAATTGCCAAAAAATAAGAACATTGAGCCCGGTCAAATTTTTACCATGGTTCTAATTCTAAATTAAAAAAAGTGTATTTTCAGATACTTTACGAAAATCTACACATATCTGTGGCAACTAATTTTCTCTGTAGCGATTGCTCATTAAATGAGCTAAAACAGTTCTCATTTACTTTATGGTAAGCCTTTCACCACCAAAAAAAAAATCAGAAGTTTTAATCAGTGTTATGTTAAACTATTTACAGTAACATTTAAATTTCAATGAAACTAGTTGGGTTCGACGAAGGAGAACGCTTCCTAATTTCGTGGGTCTCCTGTGAACAATAGCGAAAGCTCTGAGGGTTTTTTGGGCTTTCTATCAGGCGGGCAGTTAAGACGTCACATTCTCGTTGCGCAAAGGATTCTGCCTCGTGCGACACAAAATTCTGTCTTCTTCGCGAACATTGAACATCGGGTGTATTGGCCGACGTGTTGTTGAAGAATTTCGTAGCTGCTGCGGACTTGTTGTTGAATAATTTCGTAGCTGCTGCTGTTTTCTCGTTAAGTTATTTCTCAATGTTGTTGAAGAATTTCGTAGCTGCTTATCAAAGCCTGAGGGAAGCGTGTGCCATTTCTGGACCTTGTACGTCAACAAGGGACGTGGTCTGTTTTTCATTGTTCGCCAACTACATTGTAACTAACTAGATAGACATGTTTTGTTATATTTTTGGGTTTCACTGTTGTTCATGTTGCTGTTTAAATACTTCGTCTTTCTGATTTAATGTCTCAACTAATTTCCTCCTATGTTTTTTGTATAATTTTAGATAAATTCATTCAACTTCGAACGCACTTATTAATCTTTGATTACTCCTAGTATTTAATTATAAGTGAGAAAATAGACGGTTAACTTTTGCCGATATCGTATAAGTTTTCATCTGCGTGAAAACTTATACAAGTATTTTTTATAAGAACAACGAGGCTCAAAATTTAAGAATTTGAGGGTAGAATCATATTTAAGACGACGTTTCGGTATCCGCGTGACACCATCATACAAGTCAAAACATAATATTTAACAGATAACAAGAATGTTAATGTTCAAGTTCAAAGTGCCTAGAGGTTAGGGGAAGAGTTTTGCTTTTATCGAGTAATTTTGAATATTTAGACACGGTTTGTGCTCGTGAATAAGGAACATTTCGTATAGAAGACAATCAAATTTGCCGGAGCATTTCTTAATGCGAAACATATTAGATGTTATTGTTCTTGACTGATGTTGACATTGGCTGTGATTGAACATTGATCAAGATCATTTATTCTCATCGATTCATTGGTAGAGGTGTCGACACGTGTAAGTCACATAGCTGGCATGGCTTTGTAAACTGTTGATTGTTCGTTGATCAACGCGGGCTTTATTTCTTTATGCATGAGATTTCCTCCAACTTTTCGGGAAGCGAAGACTGGGCACGAGTCCATGTTTAGCATCTTACCAAGGCTCTTAGCTTTGCAACTGGTCAAATAACTCGTCACATATCTCGTCAAATAACTCGTCAAATAACTCGTCACATAACTCGTCAAATAACTCGTCA